>JAYECN010359669.1:0-23590 GCA_035222435.1 Microcambeva ribeirae | reverse complement strand
GGAGCTCTGACTTCCTAATGAAAGGAGGAGGGTGGTGGTGGGGGGGGGAAATAGCCTGTCTTCCCACATAACTTGCTCATATCTTTTTTTTTTTTTTTTTTTTGTCCCCTTGGATCTATCAATACTGTACTTGAACACTCAATTATATGTTCAGATCAGCAGTCAGGGGTCTAAAGGCACTCCTGTTGCGAACATATTCCTTTTCCTAGTATAACTTTGGATTTTTTTTTTTTTCTCAAGGTGAAAAAGGCTATGACCCCAAGTATTTCCATTACAGAGTGGAGAGGATCTTTATTGATGACCACAATGTCCCAACACTAGAGTGAGTATTGTCAAAAAAACAAAAAAAAACAAAACAAACAAAAAAAAAAACCAGGGCAGTAGTAGTTCTATATGGGATCTGTCACACTAATTTCTCGTGCTCAGGGACATGTTGAAGTTCACTGCCAGTGTCCGTGAGTGGATGAGTCACGATGAAAAGAACATCGTAGCCATTCACTGTAAAGGAGGCAAAGGTAGGACCTGTCTTCTGTGCATGTCACAAATTGCTTGAACCGAAGAAGTCAGGATAAGAATGGTGTGCAAGTACAGCTTCAAACCAGTGTGCCTAGCACTTGTGCAGCTACACTAAACTCATCTCATGCTAACTGTGAATAGCATCAGTATAATGCTGCCTGCTCAGTGTTGCACACCCCATTTCCAAGTGGTCCAAACTAGTTCTTAAACTGGTCTCTGAAATAGTTTTCAGTAACTTCCAGCCATCCTGTCCCAGCTGATAGAGGCTGAGTGTAGAGAGGTCTTGAAGCTGCCTCTTTCAGAAGTGTTGAACTGCTGCAGCTCCCTGGCAGCCTGTCACCTATACTGAGTATCCTGTGTGGTAACGTAGCTGGAGCTGTTGAGTTTTTGGGTGGGCAATATCCTGCGTACTGATGAATGTGTGCACGAGGTCTTGTGGTAAGTGGAACAGAAGATTCTCCTTGGGACACAGGCAGTGAAGGCTGCTGCATGTGAGCTGACCTGCAGGTGCTTTCTGCAGTCTGGAGTAGTGCAGCAGCTGTTGAAATGTGTCCATAGTTGGGCAAATAAACCAAACTATGCTGCATGCATCTGATCCATCTTCAGCTGCCTGTTATTACCATTCCAAATACTTGGATTAAAGCAGAAGGGTACTTAACACACAGAAAACTTCATCCCTGATGTGAACAGCCTTTGCACTCAGTCTTGAATGATTGTTGCCTTAGCAAGGCTGGAAAGAAGTTGAGGCAGAAAAGTAACTCTTGACTTGTAGAGATGGCAGTCCCAGTCTACCTTCTTATCTAATGTGGGATACTGCACTCTGTTTTCTGTCCCTGATCCAGGTCAGCTTCCTAAATATCTAATAATTACACAGAATTGTGGGTCCTGCTTTCAAGGAGCAACTGTTTCTTGCCATAGCCAACTTCTAGGTTTTGTCTTAAACTTATTCTTCTCAGAAACGGCTTTGGTTTTTACCCAGTGCCACTAATATCGTTCTCTTCCATCTTGCTCTTTTATAATTTCATCTTTGTAAAACATTATAAATACATTTGAAAATTGCTGTAGTTTAATGTCTCACTCCTGTTCCAGGCAGGACTGGAACAATGGTCTGTACCTGGCTCATAGACAGTGACCAGTTTGAGAGTGCAAAGGTAAAACTGATGTTTCTCTTCCAAGTGTTCCTTTGGTATTTAATTGGTGGATTGCACTACTACTTTGCAGAAGGCCTATATTGAAGAGGTGATATTATAAATAGTCCCTGAAAAAGCTTTCTGAGAACTTGGCTACTATGTTAACTCCATTTGGAAAAGGGCCCTTTCTGATCAGAGAGGTTTGGGAGAGTAGAGCCTAATAGGATATGAGCTTTGAAGCCTTTCAAAGGGTGAGGCATGACAGGACTTGGATTTTGACAGGTTTAAAATGAAAACTTGCTCTAGGTGGTTTCTGAGCATGCTTTGCTAAAGCTGGTATCAACTTTAAAGCAGCCTTGTGCAGTTCTTGCTTCCCTTGCTGTTCCTGCCCCCAAGTAGTGTGAGGCATCAAGACTTGCTGGTGGCTGTGCTTTGGCTGGCAGCATTACAGCATTATTGCAGGAAGCCCTTCTGGGAGAAAGGAGGAGGACTGGGAAGCAGTCAGCTGGGGGAGGTTCATGCTGGTCTAGCAGACCAGGGGTGCTGATCTGGAGCCCTGGGTTGCTGGAGGCCCATGTCACCCCAGGCTCTCCGAGGGGACATGTCTGTCAGTTTGGCTTCCTCCTTTGTGCTGGGTTTAGTCTGCATTTCTGCAAACTAATGTTTGGCTCCATTGTGGGCTAGGCCAGAAGTACTGAGCAACTGGTGTAGAAGCATCTTTAAGTTCAGGCCATTTGAAGGCAGGAAATTATTAGCTGTCTGCTAGGTGAGGGACTGCTTAACGTGTCTATCTTTAATCTGTAATTCTTGTTCTAATTAAATTCTTTTAAGGTGTACTAAAACAAGTATTGTCTACCTTTCACTTTCATGCTTGGCTTAAATTGTTGCTAGATTTGAATTAAAAAGAACTATGTTGTTGTCTGCTGTATTGTAAGGGGAATGGTGGGAGAGTCTTAACAATTGCAGTCTTTCCATGTAGGAGAGTTTGGACTACTTTGGGGAGAGAAGAACTGATAGAAGTACAAGTACTAAATTTCAAGGAGTTGAAACTCCCTCTCAGGTAAGCCTGACCAGGTCCAGTAGCAGTGGCCAAACCAGCTCAGAGCTTTTAAGACCTTCTTTTGCCAGCTTTTGAGTTGTGGTTTCCTACTGTATTCTCTCCTCCCAGACTTACTGTACTCAGGGTTTCTGTGCAGCAAACTGACTGTCAGCTGGCAGAGTTGTACCGTATCTCCCTCACCTTTATTCAGACACGTGTGTTACACTTCAGCTTGCTATTTCACTAGCTCTTCCTGCTGATATCCAAGCTGGCCCTGTAAGACAGCGGGGTTGTTCAGTGTCTTGCTGTAGCCTCCAGCTGGCCTAGGAAGGTCTCTGGTACTGCTGTGGCTGGGTGGAAGAGTGCGTCCTGCACGGGCAGTGTTCACAAAGAAGCAAGAAGCGTGCCTGAGATTGTCTGAGACTTCAGTGTGGGGCCCATACTCGTCTTGGCTTATCTCTGCATAGCACGTTATGTTGAGACAAAGTTGGTCCCTGAGACATTCCAGTGCTGATGTAAAACAGAATGGAGTGCAACCATCATCTTTCAGTATCTAATCTTTTAAAATGAGAACATCTCTTTAAGGGGTGAAGTGCTTAAATATATAGGATAAACTTCCCACTTTCTGCTAGACACAAATACAGATTTCCTCTGAAATTGCAGTTATACTGTTTAAAATTTAGTTCAACCTATCTAGACCCCTGATAAGGGTTTCCTTGAACTGGGGAGGGGGAAGAGAATGACTTAAGTCTGGTCTGAATCTGCTTGGTACTAGACTTAAATGAGCTACAAACTTGGAGATCTCTTTAATGCTACTTTGGACTGGCATTAGTCTGTGAGGTGCACAAGCTGTACTTAATCTGTCTGGGTTTTTTGCATTACAGAGTAGGTATGTTGGGTATTATGAGATCCTGAAAAACAAGTATAACTTGAAACTCCCACCAGAGAGACAACTCAAAATAAAAAACATCAAAATCCACTCTATACATGGTAAGAACTCTTGAATTTGAACATTCCTCTATCTGGTAATAGCTTCCTAGTACAGGCAACTGAACTCTCCACTGTCTCTCTTCCTAAGCCCAAGATAGGTACATAAACATGTTAAGATTTGAGAACTCAAATAGCACAGTTGAAATGCAGTGAGAAGAACCCTGGAATGCAATTTCACCCCACCTTTTGTATTCTGTCTTTTTCTGGGTGTCTGGGTCAAATGGTGGCTCACATCAAACCTGGTCTGCTCTGGGAGGGGAATCACTATCACATGAGGCTGGCAGCATATGGAACTGGATGCACTTATGTTCCTCAGTTTGCTTATGTTCACATAGTCTCTTTGTAGCTGTAATCCTGACAAAAGGCTGAGTACAAACTCTGGCACCCCACACTCTTGGGGGGAGGTCTTAAACCACTGTTCTTGTCCACAGCAAGTAGCAATAGATCCTGTAGGCCACTCATTGCAAAGTAGAGCTTTCCACCACTGAAATTTGAGCTGCTTTCAGCATCCGACTTCTCTAAAATCTGTTGCAAGGCCTTTTGAAAAAGGACATGTTCAAGTAGGGCTGCACTTGACTTTCATTGCCACTTATGTATGCACTCTGGTATAATGCAACTTTGTTTTTCTTCTTAGGAGTTGGGAAAGGCAATGGAACTGATATAACAGTGCAGATAATAGTGAGAAAGCAAGTTGTGCTGGAGTGCGTCTGTGCCACTCAGGCCAACTGCAAGGTAAGATGTTATGAACTCAGGCTAGCTGAGTCAACGTACAAATGAACTTTCAGCTTCTGTGGCAGTGTGGTCCTGTAAGAGTTAAATACTGCATGTGAGAGACATAAATAGACACTGTAAATTCTCTTGAAGGTAAAATATCCAAACTTTGCAAACTCATAGGAAAAATAGAGGAAAGATGGTGAAAGATTTAAAATTTCTATAGAATAGTCAATACTTAAACACAAGTAACAGTTTACTCAGACCCAGATGACTTGAGTTGTTGGCTACTGTTATAGCCCTGCAGTCACATTAATTTACAATGAATGAGTAGCTTGGTAATGAACTAATCTCTTGTCTCCTCCTGGTAGATTTTAATGAAAATATTGCTCTGTTCTCTCACCCAGCTCTTCTTTGATTCTGAGAACAACTCTGTAGTCATTGGCGTGGAAGACAGCCCTGTTATAAGCGGCGATGTGAAAGTCAGATTTGAGTCACGAGTGAGTAGAAGAGCATGAAGAGAAGTGTGAGCAGGAGGAGCCTGGCAAGCTGTGGCTGCCTCTTGGCCAGCCCTGCTGCTGTGTAGAGCAGGATCTGCCTCCCTCCCCAGCGACCGCTGCTCTGTGGGGCAGCCCCACTGCAGCAGCTGCTGTTGCATCCCGTGTGCAGGGAGTGGGGAAGTAGCAAGTGCTGCTGTCTTGCTCTGGGCAGGCAAGGAGGGAGCCTGGCTGCTCACCCAGATACTGAGTTGGGGTGTCTTTGTTAGCCTGCTGCTTTTAATGAGTCTCTAACCACCTCACGTTGTCAGGCTGGCCTAGTCTGAAAACTCTAGGGAGAGCAACTCTGGTGCTGGGCTGCTCGAGTGGGCTAGCTCTGGCTGGAGCTGGAGCTTCTTAAAGCCAGCTAAATGGGAGCAGGTGAGAATCTTTGTACAAATGAGTCTAATGGAGTCCTTAAACAAGGTCTTTATGTCTAGGCTCTCCCAAAAGGCTATGATGACTGCCCATTCTTCTTCTGGTTCAACACTTCCTTTATTGAGAATAATAGGTAAGTGATTGTGACTACTTTCAAATGCTTGCTCTTGGTGCTTGAACAAAGCCGACTTGCTAAACATAGTGCTCAGAGCTGAGGTAAGACAGGCCTCAAGCCGATTGCCTCGTGTGGTACTGGTTTGATTCTTGATTTTTAACTTGTAAACAGATACTTGGCACATACATGCTGTGCCAAATGCTTTTGAAACATGTGAGATCTCTATCTTAATCAGGTTAATTTATTGGGCTCTTCCCTAGCTTTCTTTTGACTTTTAAGATAATTAACAGTACTTGGATACTGCTAACCCCTCAGATAATAGGCTTCTACTGTGTGAGTACCTGAGCAGCTAGAACCCAAATTCAGCAGCTTAGCAGGAGGGGAAAAAAGAAGTCAGATGCTGATACTTCATATCCCAAGGAGTGGCCCTTTTTAGGCTGCTGCTTCTCAAGCTCTTGTAAGGTAAAACTACAATGTGTGTGTGTGGTGGGTTGTTGGTGGGGGGGGGTGGTTTTTTTTTTTTGTGAGAGAGACTTAAAAATGGTGGAACGTCAGCTGGCAAGAGCTTGTGTTGTTGGTCTTGCTAGTAGGGTGGTGTAGAAATGCAGAGATAGGAGGTCAGTCCTTTGTGCCAAAAAGGATAATTTAGATGAGGGAACAGGGAGATGATTCACTTCTATCTTGACTTAATCGGTCCCATGGGAGTGCGAGAGGAGGTAGCAGTGAGTCTCTGTCCATAATTAGGCTTAATGCTGAGGCAGTGAGGCCCCCTCAGTCTGGGCATTGAGATCAGGTAGATTAACCGAGCGAAGGGGTGTGAGCTGCTGGCTGAGAGCGCTGCAGCAGCGCCGTGCCTGCTGCAAGGGCAGCCCTCCTGTCCTCCAGCTCGGCTGCAGCAGGCTGGCAGGTGCAGTGAAGTCATCACTAGAGGCTAATCTGGAAAGTGTTATAGTTGGGGAACCTGACTGAGCTTGAATGCTGAATCAGATACAAAGTGGCCTTCCACATGCATGCTGTACAGAGGCATTTAGCTGAAAATACTACTTTCTGAACTCAGTAAGAGACTTCGAGATATGTTGTGGGCTCTGGAAGGAACAGAATGGGGCACGAGGGGCATGGGGGAGTCAGATTAATTGTATTTCTTGGAACAGTTAGGCAAGGAGTCCCCTGCAGCTATGGCTAATGGCTATCTGAGCTCAAACTAGGGCTAAAGTTGATGCTTCAGAGCTGAACTTGAAGTTTTCCTTGGCTCATTTAATAAAGGCCAAGGCTATCTTAGACTGCAAAACACATTATTTATCGAATCTTGTGTTTCAGACTCCACCTTCCCAGAAATGAGCTGGACAACCCTCACAAGTCTAAAACATGGAAAGTCTACAGTGAGAAGTTTGCTGTGGAGGTGAATTTCACTGAGCCTTAAGGGAAGGCTGCAAGAAGGGAAGCACTTAAACTTATCTTCATTCCTGAAGAATGTCTTGCTTTTTCGGTATGAATGGAAGCAGTTGCATTCCACTGTACTTGATGTATTTCTATGTAGATACTATTTCACAAATAAACTATGACATGAAGTTCTGTTGGGCAGAGCCACAATATTCTGTACTAGTTTAGTGTCAACTGCCACGTTAATGATCTGTCAGAGCTCTTACAGGCAGATAATAGACCCACTACATGATAACTGGATGCATTTACAGAGAGCTACTGCTTCCTATATTAATCTGACTTGTCTACCTCTAAGCAAGAACCCTCTCCTGACCATACGTGCAGAATGGTCTGCAGGACATGCCAGGAAGAGTCTGAGACACCCTCCCTCAGCAGGAGGGTTTTTCCCAGGTCAGTAGAAGGATGGGAAGTGGGGGATAGGGGAATAAGAAGAAATAAGAAGAAAAAGTATCTAGCACAGGCAGGCTGGCCCCTTCTGGGTGTCTTGAAGTCTTCTGCTAAAGAATAATTCACTGTGCCATGTCTTATGCAGTAGCATAATTTGACTATGAGTAGTATAATATGAGTAGCAGGTGGCCTGGCAGGGCAGCTGGCTGGGGGCTTGGAGAGGGCCCTGCAGCAGGGGCTGTCCGGCTGTACGTGTTGGCAGGTCTCCTCTTTCCCCTCGGTCCCTGCTCTGGCACTGTAGCCCTGCGCTCAGCAGCCCCTGGGCGTGCAGTTACCTGGGCCCCACCTGAATCCCTCTGCGTGAGGTGGTCGAGCTGTGCCGTGGCAGCTCTGGGCTCACAGTAATACACTGTATTTACAGTGTATTTACAGCGTGCCTCTCTTGAGCTATGCTTGTAGCAGGTGAAATGCCTGAGCTTACATGCTGCTTATGCTGCTTCCACCTGTTCCCAGCAGTGCGGTTCTCTGCTGAAGACCGCTCAAGCCTTCCTAGTGCTGAAGCAGTTCTGAGGTTAGGGTTTTGGTAGGATTTCCTTACAGTACTCTGCATGCTCAACAGGTGGAGCTTCTGTACTGTCAGCAACCATCAGGACTAGTGACATAACTAGCTAATGCTCAGCTAATGAAGTACGTAAACCTTCTGAGGGCTTGTTTGAGGGTAGTGATACGCTATGAATGTCATGGATGGACTCGAGCTTGGCTACTGCTCTCCCTTTACCTATGTTTTGGGAGTGGGATGTTAAAGCCCTATCCTATTAGGTGAGGTATAGGTCTGATAGAAACCCTCAAGTGTGGACGTCTGTTTTAAATGACCAGAATTATTATTATTATTATTTTTTTTTTAAAAAAAAAAAAGATGATGGGGACAGTCTGGGTCACTTTTGGGGCCCCTAACTGTTTTAAGTGGAAGGGACTTCTGGAGATCCTGTACAACAAAACAGGCTCAGCTGCTTGTGGCTTTCAGCTCTGACCAGTTAAGTGCTGGTCACAGTGCTTATGGCCTTATCACTCTTTCCTGTTTGGAATTTCATGTTGCACCTTGCAGCTGTAGTTGCATCTTACCCCTAGTGTGTCTGAGAAGAGTCTGGCCCTGCCCTCTACTCTGTGAGGGGAGAAGGCCATAACATCTCCCCTTTGCCTTCCCTCAAGGGAAGGAGACAAACCCTGTTCTTGCCATTGTCCCTCTTGGTCACTTTGTTTCTGCAGTAGGTCAATGCCTTTTTGGTGCTGGAGCATGAAACGGGACATTATATTTAAGATTTGGACTTAGGCACAAAGGAAGGGCCAGAGCTGCTTAGTGTGGGGGCCCTGACTGCTCCTGCGCCCACCTGCTCCCTGTCTGCAGGAGCTGCCTCAGAGCAGTTACTGCAACACAAACATCTGTCCCTGCTGAACTATGTAGCTACCCCCGGCTCATGCTGAAGAAAAGGGAAAAAAATCTGCTTTTGTAGGAGAAGGAAGCTGTGCCACTAGAGGGCAATGGAGCAGGAGGGGGAATGAGCTGCTGCCAGCTGCCTGCGCAGGCCCTGGATTAAGATGCTATTTGGTTGCAGCAGGAGAGGTTCGTGCCCAAGCTCCCTTTGGCTCAGGCCGGGCACCGGCGCTGCGCTGCCCTCGGCTGCCCTCTGCTCGCCCCTGCGGCACCCGCAGCCTGCGAGGCAAACGCGCCGGGGGCCAGGCTCTTCCCCGCTTCCAGCTGAGGCACCCAGCGCGGCAACAGCAGCACCTGCTGCATGACAAGAACAAGCAACAGGCACCTGTCCAGGAGCTGCCCTTAAAAACAAAAAAACACCACAAACAAACAAACAAAAAAACAACCCTGTGGGGTAGAAAATGGTCACTACTTCTTGAATTCTTCCTTTTGCAGGGGCCTTACTGCTGATGGCCTGTTTTTCAAAGCGGTGGAGAAAGCTTTATCTGCAGGCTCTTCAGAGAAAGAACTTGCTCTGTTTGCCCTCTGCGTTTAAGAGCAGAAGTCAGATGACCTGACAAAGCCTTCAGCTAGGCTGGATGCCTGGTGTTCGTCTGGCAAGAAACTTGCTCTTACAGCTAGATATCATGTTGATCAAACATGAGTTAAGACTCACTATTAGACCTGCCCTTAGTACAATTCCAGCAGATCATAGCAAATCTGCTTTTAGTCGTGGCACCTTGTGCCCTTGTCCTCCTCAGTTTCGACAGCTTCTGCAATTCAGTGATTTAAATTCCTTGAATTCTAGAAGGATGGTGATACTGACTTTAAACTACCTGTCTTTGGTTTTTCAGCCGCACAGATTTGTCAAGCTTCACTCTGTAGACAGCAATCAGGGACTTGGTTAGTCAAATCAAACTTTATTCCCAGGAGTTCTTATCCCAGCATTACCAGATTTTCAGGGAGCAGAACACCGAACAGCTGACACAGGTACACAGCCTCAGCAGCTGTGACACCTGCACCTTCCTGCTTAGTGCAACGTGTACACTCTCAAAACATGTGTCCGCTTCAGCCTGTAAGCTCAGTCCTAAAAATTCTGCTTCTCTTGAAGCCTCAACTTTTGTATTAAAAATTCCAACTATCAGCTTTTAAAAATGAAAGCAAAGACAAATCCAAGAAATAGATTGGAATATTCCACTGCTATGGACTCAGTTTTTACCTTTTCATAGCTATTACAAACACATACAAATATATCATTTGTTTTGTGCTAGACAAGTTTGAAAATAAGTCTAACACCTCTGAACGGCTCACCTTGGTACCTAAAGTGTTTAAACATTTGGCATAAATCCCCTAAAGTACCGACTCACTCTGCACCGCGTTACGGCCTCGAGCGGGGCGGTCACGCACGGCACTGTGGTGCAAGAGTCACTGAGGAGACTTCAGCCACGCGCGGCCTGTGACTGGCTCTCTTCATGGGTGTTCAAAGTGAAACGATTACTTTGTGTTGCGCTTGAGGAAGGGTTTGCAGAACTGCAGAGCCTGTGTTTTCATCAGGAGGTTAGAGCAAGGCCAAGGAGGTTAGAGGAAGAGCCAATTTAAGTGAACTCCAGTTTTGCTATAGGCACTGGGCTGTTCCGGCAACTGTGCCTAAAGCTTTTTCTTCCTTTGGGGTTTTGAAACGTAAATTGTAACAGCTCAGTTTTACAGACTACAACTGTGTTGGCTACAGTTTCCAGTGGCTGGGAGCTAATCTCGGTGGGGAGAAACTCATAGCTTTTGAGCTAGTTCAGCTCAGATGATCTTGGTGGGCCAGGAGCTCCACCAAGCACAGAGGCTGGGACCCCACGCTGGCTGCTGTAAGCACAGAGCCACCACCCTTCTGTACAGCTCCGTGGGCCAGCGCTGCTTTGAGGTCTACCTCAACAGCAGATCTATTTGTCTAGGATAAACAGCATAGAAGGCAGAGCCTCTGTAACAAATATCCTGCTTCAGAGTGAAAGGGGCAGCTAGAAATAGCTGTTACCACACCACTGCAGGCAGTGGTGCTGGCCAGGCAGGCTGGGGCTGCACGTTTCAAGTAAAACAAACAAGCAGCCCCCTCCTCCAGGCCTGCAGGTGAGATGAGCAGTGCAGCCCTCGGAGCTCCTTCCCCCAGCTCAAGGGATGCAGCACGTGGCACGCTGGGCACCGCTCCGGCTCAGAGGTGAGGTCAGTCATACCAGAGACCTCCCCGCCGTCCTTCTGTCCCTCCTCAGCCTCCTGTCCTCAAGTAGATGGACCTGTCCAGGGCAGCGTAGCTCGACTAGGAGTCAGTCAGCATAAGGTTACAACATCACACTTTGAGCCAGGAGCTATTTCTAATAGTCACCCTTTCTACAAGCGTTTAGCTTGTAGATATTTAGCTTGTTCCAGCACCTCTTAGGGGAATTTAGAGACCTGTAACACTTGTGACAAACACTACATGTATCCTTTAATGGCCATAACTTCAAGTTTTATCTCTGGCACAGGTTAAGTGTCAGCTTTAGGTCATGGTAAAAAAAATATGTGTATGGGGGTGGGAAATGGAGACCTCCAAGCCCATCCTTGGGGACAGGGTATGCAAGGCATAAACTCACAACATTGGCTTTGGAAAGTCACAGGGCAGAAGGAAGCCACCGAGAAGGACACGGGTCTAGCTGAGGGTCAGATACAAGTCACACTCTGCAAGGCTAGACCAGACTGCAGGGATTTTGAGTGACAAATGCTTGCCAGCAACAACTGGAAAACTTAACAACCGCAGCATAGACTTTTGAAACAGTGCTTTGTCTTAAATGAATCAGAGCCTATCACTGCGTGTTACATGAAACCCACCAGGTCAACACAGTTAAGTCTGTTGAACACCATCTCAGGTGGGAAAAGCTCCTCATGGCACGCAGTGTACCTCGTGCAGTACTGCAGGATGCAGATGGAGTTCTGCAAGTCCAACTCAAGGAACACACAGACATCATGTCTCAAAAAAATAAAATATCATCACTTGAATTTAAAGTGTAATAAATCTTAAACTGGAACTGAGTTCCTTAAAATAAGGTCGCTGATTTGGCTCTGTTCAGACCCTCATACAACCTAGAGGTTTTTGTTCATCTGGAAAGGTTGTTCTCTACTTGCTAGTCAGGATCAGTAGGATTCTATTTGGTTCATCATGAGTTTCCGGCTGTACTCATAGGCAAGGAACAGAGCCCCATTGGCCAGGAATGCACGGATCATTGTTGGTTTTAGTCCAGAGTACAAGGCAAACACGCCTGCAAATGAAAGGAAATGGGGTTAGTAAAATGTGAGTGCTAAAATGCAGATCAACATCAACTTCTGAGCTTTCATTTTGGAAGGGCAGTGAAGCGACGCTTCTGCTTAGATGGACCCAGAGCTGAACTCGCTCACGTAGCACCTAATTGTTTAGGATTTTAGAGCATTTCTGGATATTGATAATAGAAGGAATACCAAGAGTTCTAACATGAGCTTAACTATTTAATGTTGTGTCTAGTGTATGTTAGAAACTTGATCTTTGCCATGACAGGGTCATTCAATGGGCTGCCCTGCTGCAATTCACAGTCATAGCAGAACTGCAGGGACAGAAAAGCAGGACTACTGCAGAGCTGTAAGGTCAAATTCTTGTCATCATGATGAACAGCTGCCCTACTAATTGGGCCAGGATTTGTATCTGTTGCCATTAACATTCTTGCACCAACATGTGGGATGTCTTCCAGATATGGGATGCTTAGGGGGATGCTCAGGGTTGCCAGGGCTAGATCATATTTATCAGAGATCCCTTGGTCGGGCATGTATTAATTTCAGGGGGGGAGGGGAGAAATGTTCCACTGAACTTAAACACTTCCCATTTATTTAATGTTTAGGGTTGGTCACAGGTAAATGGAGTTCATTCATCTATTTGCTTTTAATGCATACAGAATTTTTTGCTAGCTCTCAGTGAATTTTCTCCTGACCTGAAAGCTACAGTAGAATGGTGTAGGGCTCACTTCCTAGTTGCCAGAACATAAGCAGCATCAATATCTCCTCTAAGAATTACTAAAAAGTTTTAGAAGGGGGTAGGAGATAAGTTTGAGGAAGTTAAGAAGCTGGTAAGTTTGAATCTTCAGCCCTGCATATTGTGTTGGAATGAGCACACTCACCTTCATTTTTAACAATGCTTGCAAATGTTCCCATAAAACCTGCCTGTTTTCCAGCCATTGAAAGAACCTGAATTCTGGATTTGACACAGTCTACAGGATACACAGCAATCCACAAGCAGCTGCCTCCAAAGCCTCCACTTAGTAGTAAAGGAATGGGACCTACGGTTAAGGGAAAAGTTGATTTTTTGTTTACAGAGCACAAAACATTACACAATGTAAGTGGCAGTGTACTTCTACAGAAGTGCAAGAGAGACTGTAGGGGAACCTGGCCATGGCAGAGGAGCAGCTTCTGCCTCCCTCCCCCAAAACCTTCAAGTTAATTTTAAGCCACTTAGTTCCAAGTCAACCCGAAGCTCAAAGGTTGTAAGGGGTGTCTTTCAGCTTGCAGGTTGTGCTGATTTAGGTAATGCAGTCAAGACTTTTGACAAGTGCAATGCAGGACAAGACTTCCACTCCCCCTTTCAGTTACAATCACTTTCCAGGGCTCACTGTGGGAAGCTTTAGAGTCATGTCACAGTGACACTCATCACCTACACACATTTGTTTGGTACAGTGAAATTATTCTGTGGTCAGTTATTCCTCATGATGCAACCTCGTTCTCCTCATTCTACATTTCAGATGGGATCTTTCTAAGTGTTTTGCAACAACAGAGACCAGAGAACACGCCGTTAACATTAACTGCCATCAAGACAAAGGGTTATTGTTAAATCTTTCAAAAGGAGATTGGCAATCTTTATTCTGGTATCTCCTGACTTCTGAATGTTTCATTTTGGAGCTTAGTGTTATCTTAGTATCATTATAAAGACATTTAATGGTTAGACAAGTTGCAACTTTATATAAATATTGGCATGTATTTATACACTCCTCAAGAGAATATAGCTAAAGGCTTCTAAATCACTCTAAGATAAACAGCTACTGAAATAAAGTAACTCCGTGTTTAGTGTTACTGGGGTGCCAGATATTTAAGTCATTTTTAATATTACTGTTAGCTCAACATATTTACTCTCCATTTACAAAAGAGTAACTTTTCAATAATTCTTTTCCACACATACAGCAAAAGCCCTTCTTTATGTCACTCACCTCCAGTGTGCTTAGCTAAACCTGTGTTTTACACGTGCACGTGTGCAGGGACGCTGGGCCCCCCTCCCGGTGTTGGCAGTGGCAGCCCCGTGGAGCACCATACCTAACTCATCCTTCGATCTCCCGGAGGCAAAGAACGTGCGGCTCAGTTCGTAGCCTCCGAAGAAGAAGAAATATCCGGGTACTTCCCGCAGCAACGTGCTCGACAGGCCACGGTAAAATCCGAAGGGACCGTCCTTTTGGAGAACGCCCTTCACTACTGACCAAACTGTACTGAGGAAGAGAGTGATGCAGTTAGTGCTTCGTGACACCTTGACACGTGAAGGGTTATGGACGAATAAACAACTGCAACTATTGGCTTAGACTGAGACGCGCTGTGTAGACAGCAGGAGCCATGCAGAGCTAGAACAGGATTCTGCCTGGAGCCTGTCACTGTCTCCTGGCTTTCCCTGCAGGGAATCCAGGCTCCATCATGGCTCCTTCCTGGCTAGCAGCACAAATGTGACCCTGGGGACACGTGCCAAGGCCCGCACGCGGCAGGGGACTTCCGAGGGGGCTGCACTTACTTGTGTCCTTGCAGCACCCTGCCTGAGAGCTGCAACTCATGCATGGCCTGCAGGCGGCACTTGACCAGCTCGGTGGGGCACAGCACGAGGGTGGCGAAGGCGGAGGCGAAGGAGCCGGCGGCGGCGTTCTGCAGGTCGCTGCAAGAGAGAGAGCGCGGCGGGTTGCAGCACCAAGAAAACCCAAGGAGAGCCTCAAGGGGAAAGTGCTGCTGCTTCGCCTACAGCGATGGAAAAAATCTAATTTCATCTTCGTATGCAGCAGAGATATCTCCCTAGGTGTCAAAGGAAAGGATTTATATTGCAACCCTTACCCTTTCTACTGTATTTTAGTGATTGCAGTGGAGTAAACATAAACACGTTGCAATGAATCTTTCCCTTCTTGGCTTCAATAAGAATTTCTTTAGACCTTTGTTTTACTGGGCAGCTTTGGGGGACTAATCATTTCCAAAAGGGAAACACAGGCAAGAATTGCCTTATATAGATCTTAGTGTTCTCAGATCCAGTATTAATATAGATTTTCGAGTGGAAGATGCTACAAGTCTGAAACCAAGGAATGCTAGACTGTTATAATCCGTGACGCAGGTGAGCTGCTTTCATGAAGGCAACTGTATGACACAGCTGGTGCAGATAAGCACCAAACAGGACAGCCCTGTAGCCTGCACTAGCTCACAGGATTATAAACTTATAATACTGAGGACTTACTTTGTGGTAAATGATTTTTCAAATATTGCAAAGATTGGACTGATAAACTGCCAGGACTGGCATGGTCCTGGCATAAACTGCCAAAATTGCACTGCTTATGATATGCTTAAAGCCTCTTGCACCAGATCGTGGTGTCTTGGACGGGAGCCGCATGACAGCAAAGCACAAAAGTAGAGCTTCTCCCATGAGATGACCCTGTGCCCAGTGGTTCTGAACACCTGCAGTGTCACAGAAGGATTAAAGCTGCTTCTCACCTCACAGGAGCATCATGAAACTAAGCTAATGCTTGTGAAATACACTGACAAGTGAAGAAGGAAGAAATCTGTAATTGCCTGCAGAGCAGCAACTGAAGAGTGTACAGTGAGTGAACAGAAATTACAGCACTGATTTCATGACCCTTCTACAGCACATAGCTTGGTGCAAGAGGGGTCTGAGATGCAACCTGCTAAAGCTCAAGGTTGCTAGAGCACAAGGCAGAGTCAAAAATATGAATGTCACAGTATGTGACTGTTTTTTGCAGTCATTAAGCTATGGGTTAGAGCCAGGCAATAAGGTTACACACTGAAGGGCACCTCTTCCATCTTAAGACTTCAGCTACACACCAAAGTGCACACAGAATCCTTACCCTTCATGTAAAAAAATAGTATCATTTCCACGTCCTATAGGCTCTGAGGAATGTACATAAAGGATTCAGGCATAATTCAGATCTTTCCTGCTTTGCCTGTCTTGATGCTTTTAATTCTACATGCAACAGTTCAACTTGACTTGCTGTCCAGGTGTTGGTCTTTAATGCACTTCACTGCAGAACTTCTTTAATGAACTTCACTGCAGAAGTGGGAAGTCTTGGATCCTGTGCAGGTTCCATCTCAGTGGGAAATGCCTCATTCAGCATTTTTCAGTGGAAAAGTTTTGACCATCACAGCACAGGAACAACAACAAAGTTGTACTTTATGCTGATGTTTCTATAAGAGATATTTATCTTGTTTTTCAAAGCAAATAATCTGTTGAAGTAGATGAGTCACATACTGAGAAAGTCAGACTGAGGTGAGCCTGGATAATTGCCTCAGTTTACACTTCAGCATGAAAACCAGTAAGTTTGGTTGAATTAAATAGACATATAAAGAGTAACAGAATATAGCACTTCTCTTCCCACCTGTCTTTTTGTCTCACATCTCAATGACATGTATTCCTTTAACTGGAAAGAGTGCTGTTTTGTAATTGTCCTTGTAACTGTTTTTCAGAGTTCACACACTAAGCAAGGTATCCCTAACCACTGGGAGGCTGGACAAGTGTATTTCCAAGCAATTTAAACATACTACTGAAAAGGCAGCTTAAAGCAAAGCAAGACATTGTAGTTGATTTTGAGAAATCTCAGAAACCATAAAATAGTGTGTGTGGAAGAAAACTACTGCTTAAACAGGGGTAAGAAAACCAGTCACCATCACCTCAGTTTGAAGGTTTGCACATTTTCTGCTCTGGGCTAAGAGCAGGACAGTTTCTCTACGTGAGGCACAACAAAGGTCTCTCAAAGGGGACACCATGATGATCCAGGTAAAGAGTGTAGGGCTCAGGGAGAAACCTTTCCAGGAAAACTAAATCCTCTGGTGTTTGGTCCCGGGGCAGTTGTGCTTGGCATTGCTGCTCAGAGTAAACAGGGAGATTTCAATGTATTGGCAGTCAGTCCGGGTTTGAAAGGTAGTGGTGTCTGACCAAGGTGTCAGGCGCACTGGCTATTGCTAGATATTCTATTTACCTTCCCGTTCTGTATCCTGCTCTGAAGATGGGCAACACGCTGGTGTGCCCTTTTAGGAACTTTCCTGGACCACCCCAGCTACATGGATCATAAACAGGCACTCGGCACTCCTCAATCCGTGGCTTCCAAGAAGTGATCCTGGGTCCTCTGCAAGTCTGCGGGCTACTTCTGAGGGACCCACAGGAGCTAACTAAGGTAGCATGCTGTCCACAGGCCTACATCCCACCTTCCAATGGGAAAGGAAAGGCTGGGTCTGCAAGTTAAGCCAGCTGAAAATTGCTGATCTGCAGTAGTAATAAAAAAGGTGATAACAATTCTGTCTCAACTGAGAGAAAATAACAGTGAAAGAAAATGCAAATAGAAAGCAGTTGATATAACTTGCTGCTTCATCACCTCACATGGCCTCATGCCAAGCCTCAGACTAGCGTGCAGCACATCTTAACACTTGACAGGAGGTGTGTAGTGTCACTTTTGCCTTGCACTTCTGTAGCTACTCGTGTTACATCAGAGGCAGAGAACACAGAACCCCAGCTCCTCAGCCACTGCACATAAAGCTGGCAGTGACCGAAGCCAGAGCAAGGCTGCTGCCGAGAAGCTGAACGTGCTTCAGCCCTGCGGGACTCCCAGGCAAAGGCGGGTAGGACAGTTAGGATCCCTCCAAAGAGAGCCACTAAAGCCACTGACTAAACTGATCACACTGTGATTAATGAACCCTCTGAACTAAGAATAACTGCACTAAGGCTGGCAGCAGGCTTGGAGGAAAGTTCAGATGGATCCTCCCTTCTTTCCTGTCCCTAGGCGACCCCACCTGTTGACAGGGCTGTAGACACACACTGGGCTAAACCGAGCTTCAGTCCAGCCAGCAGGGCCATTATGTTCAAGCCTTTACAGCAACAGCAGAAAAAAAAAATTAAATTAAAAAAAAAAAGTACCTACAAGGCAAAAATCAGAAAAAAAAAAAAAAGTCCTTTCCCTTCAGTATGTCTCCTAGTGAGAGGCAGCAATACCTACCCTGAAAAGTCAGAACACAGCAGCCAGAGGGAATGCCAACTTTAGAGGTGTTGCAATGCTCAGTCCCTTTGGGGGAGTATTTCAGGTCTTAGATATGCCATTTAAGCTGTGACTACCCAAACCAGCCAGCTGCAGTGACAAGCAGGCTGCTCTGCTGCAGTTAGATGCCATATTCTAGCATAAAAATCAATATCCCAAAACACACGCAGCATATTGGCTAAAGGGAGATGCCTGGGGCATCTCAGATGCATCATGACAACATTTACAGATAGCAGACTTGTTTTATATATATAAAGACAAACCTTATTTTTGTTACTAACCTGAGTTTTGTTTTCCTGTCTACTCCAACAATTTTCCTCACAATTTGCTGGCAAAATCCATAGCACATGAAGAGAACAGAGTTCTCCGCGATGTTGGCTACGAGCGCCGGGGTGGTCCCTTTGTAGAAGCCTCGCAGTCCCACCTGCTTGTAGGTTTTCACAAAACAGTCCACGACTCCTTTATACATTTCAGGGAACGTCTGCATCTTCACCTTGGCCGTGTCAAAAGGCTGCCCGGTCACCACGCACGCAGTCCCACCTAAGCCACGAGGGCAAGTTGAGAGGAGAACTGAAGGTTATCATGAGCAAAGGGCCTAGGTACATAAAACACTATTAATTCAGTTGTACAGGGGGCAAGGATGGAGGAATTCTCTGCTGGAAAGGCAACTGCTCTGATTCTAGTACAATGGCATCTAGTAAGTCGGTTGTGATTTTAGCTCCTCGCAACGGTGAAAAGTCAGCAAACAAAATCCCACGTGTGTAAGTGCAGGAACAGCTTGATTATCATAAAACGTTTCTTTAGCTTAATAAAAATTAGCATTTTGAGTAATCAGTTTACTTATATAAATAGGCACTTTATACAAGTTACTGTCCTACAATTGAGTCACTTGTGATTATAAACCTAATCTTTCACCTTGCTCACTAATGTAGTGGTTCAGAGGCCTCATTTTACGTGTCAACAACAATAAAACTGCAAGAAATGTAACCACGCGATGCAAAGATTTGTCTTAAAAGACTACTTCAGGACAAGAACACTGCTGAGAGAACTGCTGTTACAACTAACGAGACACGATAGACTGATAACCAAAGGTAAATACTTAATTTCAAAACTCCAGGTGATCCTTATTTACATTTATTCCCACCTAGTGTAAGAGACTGTCCAGGAGAGGTTAAAAAAGGACAAGAGGGCAACGTTTCTCAACATGTTATCTTGTCCAAACAGAACTGCAAGGTCAACACCCTAGAAACTTGTCAGATATTTTTACATCAATGTCTTCTATAACCACATTGCCCATACTGTCATATTTTTGCATGAGATCCAAGTTAATCCAACAGTCTGGAGAAATTGTTTCATGACAGCAACATACTGGGAACTCTGGCAGCAAGCAGAGAATGTCTTTTATGAATTTCATAGTTTTGGTGTTTTAAAAAAAGAACTATCCTGAAACAGAACTTGATTTCCTACCAAAGCACAGTTGGCACACGTGTGGCCCACTTTAAAGAGGGCAAATGAACAAGGTGCTGTTTTTCAGTTACAAAATTGAAATAATTATCCCAATAATATTATAAGACTGAAGTAAAAACAAGACTGCATGTGTGAACCCAGTTGATACAATCTACTTATGCTTCCTCTAAGGGAGAAGAAAAGTAAGGCTGCTCTGGTTCAACGGGCCGATTCTAAGATTTTTGTCCTTGCAAACACACATTTGTTTTGCATTGTTGTTGCTCCTCTGCAAGAGGCACTTTGGGGCTCTAAGAGGAACTCAAGAGCCCATTCCCCATACTACTCAATTCCCAACCAGGTAAGTCATTAAAAGTTCCAAAGCAAACTCTGCAAGGAAGCAACACCTGAGGAGCTTCTTGCTCAGGAGGGATAATCAGCAACAGAAATAGCTGGTTTACCCTAGGAGCAGCAACATATGCCCCATATGGAAAGCAGAGCAGGAGCTCTGAAGAGGCTCACTCAATGCTACTTGCAAGGCGCTCAGGTACGTAGGAGTCTGCAGGACAAATACTGGGCTCGTGCAGGAGGATGGATCTAAAGCAGCCACATGTAGTAAAATAACAGCCCAAGAAGAAAATGAGAAGAACCTGCAAAGCCAGAAACGCCCTTGGGCTGAAAAATTGGGATTTGACTGGGAATGGCTGTTCCAAAAAGAAAGATCGCTTCTTATGGTATCTCTGGAGGTGGTATGAGAAACCAAGCAAAGAACAGCAAACAATTTTGTAAGCTTCAAGGCAAAGATTGAGAGTTCTGGTTAAAATGCCAAAAATATAATAGAAAATAAAAATGTTCCAACCAGCAATACAGACTGTACCCAACCCCCAACCCATTAAATAGAATTTAAATTTATATGAAGAATCCCTCATAATAAAAGGAAAACAGCAGGGAATAGAGTCCTTCTTAATCAAGGAGGAGTGATTAGAGGTTGCTCAGATCCTATGCCAAGAATAGGACTCACAGGCAGCTAAATAACTTGTTCTCTCTTGTTCAGATTTTATTTGCCCCTGAGAGAAAGGGTTCTAACTAACACAGCATTACTTACCAGCTAGTAAAGACTGTCTGGCAAGGCAGGTTATGCATTTAGCTTGTTCAGGAGACAAATGCCGTGTGCTGTGTTAAATGCTCTTTCTAGAGGGAGTAGAGATCCCTGACTATCAGTGAATGTAAGCAGTACAGAGCCAGTTGGTGGAGTGTGAAAAATAAACACATAATAGAGCAACAGCAAAACCTTCTCTTACAACAGGGGTAGCAAAGCAAGGAGCAAGAACAATGACTTAGGAACACTGAAGTTGTACTGAAAGAGACCTCAATTCCTTCAAGCCGCCTGAAGAAAGGACTACACTAGAGGAGAAAACAGCGTAATAGCCGAGAACTGCACTGATGTTAAGCTGCTGCTTTCAAAACAGAGCAGATGCTATAGTTATTCTTTACCCAAAGGACAAAGAGAGAAGAACAGAGTAACAGAGTTGGATTTTTTCTAAGGTCATGGAAGAAAAATAGCAGAAACACTTCTCTTTCCTTGCAGGGGAACAAGGTTTTACCAAGTCAATGAGCACAAAGCAGGTATTCGCTGGGCAAAACGCAGTAGAAGACCAAATGCTTTAGGAAGTGCTACACTGTACTTATATAAGCTGTCACTCTCGCTTCCTTACTGTCCTGAGGCAACTGACAACTGACCTCCAGGAACGACCCTTAAATTGAAGGCACTTAATACCATTAATATGGTTTTACCTGTGGCAGTAACACTGTCACAAAAAAGACCAATTGCAAGAGCCATTGTATGAACAAGGAGATAAAAAAATAAATAAAAAGAGATAGAAACAGCACATTAGATAATTTTTTCTTTCCATTTTTTTCTGCAAAAAGCATCACATTAATCTTTCCAGCCCAATGTTTCATCTCTTCTGGACATCACATAAACTTCTTTGGGAAACTAGTTTCTCTTTGTGGCTATGACTGTCCTCATGACAAAAGCTTTGCCAGTACGGCTACAGCCATACTTCCCCCCAGATGAAACCTCAAACATCAAGAAGATCCCTTTCTCCAGCAGTTAACAGCCAATTCATCCCTCAACCGTGGGCATTACCACCATCGTAATGTGCAGAAATGTGCAACTTCTCCCACACTTGGGCCAGTTGTGACAACTGCCACAAAACTTCACTGCACAGCCCAGGCCTGAGGAGAAACTGGTTAAGTGAATTATTGAACACCAGTCATGCTGTTAAGTTTCTCAGCTTTTAAAGATTTACATTTGAATATTGTTTGAGCCTCTTTCCTGCTTCCCATAGAGGGAATTTTGCAGCAGGCACATTATTCCAGTCACTCATTCCCTGAATAGGTTTATGGCAGAGTTCTGCTTGCCATGATACTCCAGAACTCATGTAAGCATGGAAACCTGACACTTGAATCTACTCCTGGGAAATTATTAGTCTAAAATAAGGGTTACACATTTCCTGCTCACTAAGGAGGCATGACGGTGCATTTACGAGACTGGCTGAAGTTCCACTGCCTTGTATGCTCCTTAGAAACAGAGATGACTGCAGAAGTTTCGTGCAGTTGAGCTCTCTCCACCGTTACCTGCGGCTCCTGCTGTGAGGTCAATGGCAGCCTGGATAGCAGAGTTCATCCTCATGCTTTCCACTTGCTTATCCGTTCCTGCAGAGTGAAACGTCCCTGTTTCCTGGCAGGGGTTGAGATAGTTGAACCCTGGGGGAAGAGAGAAATGAAACTTATACACTCTTCACAGTAATACCTCTGACAGGCAGACACGCCGCGGAAATGCTTTCACTTCCATTCAGCTTGTTTTAATGATGGAAAAATACTTGTCCTGGAGACTAATCTGAGCTGTAGCATCCCCAAATTTTGTCCCCTGGCTGCTACAGGCCACCTTTGATAAGCTAGGCAGATCCTCTGGGATATCGTACTGCCAAACTTCAGGCTACTGGGGTTTCCAGTCTCCCTGGATTTCCCAGATGGAAGCAAAGGCACCTCCAGGGAACGGCGTGGAACATCGTCTTGCTACTGATTATAGGAGCGTGGTCCCTATCAGGCGTCTAGGCCTTCGTGGCAAGACTGCTTCCCCCTCTGCCTCAGCTCCCCACCTCTCCAGGAAAACAGCGGTTGGCTGTCCTCACGGGGAACAATAGCTAAGAAAGTTTTATCAAAGATCACACAGGATACAGGCATTTCAGGCCTTTTCTTTAAGGCATTTTTTAGGCATTTCTATGCAGCTCTCACTATAGTAGAAAAGGAATGGCCAGGAGCATCCAGCACCATCATGCTCACAGTGCTAGTCAAATAAGCACTACCCTCATCACTCAGGAAGGCAGCTGGAAGGTAACACGCAACACTTTGAAATAAAACATTCAAACAAGGCCAGTTTTCAACTTTGCAGCAAGGAAACTTTGCAGCAAGGCAAACATTAAAACCAACTAGTGTCCTTAGGGAGCTCCCTCTGCCGTGTCACCGAGCCCCATCGGTGGCCGGTGGTGGTGTCCAACAAGGCGCACGAGTCTTGAGGAAAAAAAACAAATTCACACGTGAACCAGCCCCTCAGTAACCATTTGGCTTGTCTTTAGGCAGAGCAAATCGGTAGAAGGAGCATCCTTCATTCTTCTACCTACTGTGGTGCTGCTTTTGCAGCTGGGTGTCTCCCAGAAATACAGTTTGGGATAAGAGGAAAACTTAGTGTATCTTCCAGGAGGTCATGTTGAAAGAACACAGAAATTCCCTGCGCAAGCGGCAGGGACCACGTCCTTCTGAGACCATGTGTACTACAAGCAAACGCGTGCTTACGAGAGAGGCTTTCAGAACAGCTGTTTCTGAAGACGCTTATTATTAAAAAAGCCAAATATTGTCGTTCGGTTACTTCAAGTGTTAAGATGATTGCATGGCATGAACGCACATGTAACGAGTTACAGAAATACCACCATCGCTCTCGTAACAGAGGCCACGACGAGGTGCCACTCGCGGCCGCGGCTGGGACCGCGGCGGGCGCTGCGGCGGCGGCTGCTGCCTCCGGGCCGAGGCCCAGCCGCGCCCCGCCGCTCGCCCCGGG
>JAYECN010359564.1:0-23591 GCA_035222435.1 Microcambeva ribeirae | reverse complement strand
CCAGGGCCCAGTGGCAGCCTGACCGCCCCCCAAAAAAAAAAAAACGGGAGGGGGGAGGGAGGGGCACCACACCCCACGATGACATCAGCAGCAGCCAATGGGGCAGCTCCCTTGCATCCGCCGTCACCATGGAAACAGATGCAGGCTTGGGGGGGTGAGGCAGACCCCCCCACACTCTACCCCCCCCCGCTCCCCCAGGGCCCCCTAAGCACGGGGGGGGGGGCACACGCAGAGTGAGGACAGAGTGGTGCTGCCCAGGGAGGCTGAGACCCGGCAGACTTGTTGCAGAGGTGGCTGGGGCACGAGGGGCTGCGGTCCCGCCCCGCTGTGGGTCCCCCGCCCCCGTCACCCTCCTGCACCTGCGCGCGGCCCCCGCCAGCCCCGCAGGGGCCGCCGGCTGCCGGGCAGGATGTGGCCGGGGCGCCGCGAGGTGCCGGCGCGTGGGAAATTCCCCGGCTGCTGCTGCAAAACCCCCGCACGGCTGCGCGTCCGCCCCGGCCGCGGAGCAAGGGGACGTCACCCGGCTTCTCCCGCGCCCCAGCCAGGGCCACCGCCGAGCCCGGGCAGGGGGCTCGGAGCCTGAGCCAGCTGTGGATGCTCAGGTGGCTTTTATAGGGTTGTGCCCATGCAGCCGCCCTGCCCTGCGCGGAGGGTTGGAGCGAAGGCGGCGATGCCTCCTGGACACCTCAGGTCCTCGGGGCCTGGACCCACGCGGCGCCCACCCACCACCCACAGGGGCTCAGCAGGGTGAGGGTGACGCGGGGGGGTCTTTTGTAGGGGACGGTGCCGGGAAGGGGCTCACGGGGGAGGCCGAGCTCTCGCCAGCCCGGGAGGAAGTGAGATGCGGGGCCGGGCTGAGTCAGCAGCGCCGGGGGCGGCCGCCCCCCCACGCTGCCGCCCGGGCGCCGGTGCCAGCCAAAACTCCCGGAGCAGAGCGGAGCAGAGCAGAGCGGGGCCCCGCCGAGCCCGTCGCGCTTGGGCCCGGCCTGCTTAGGGGCTGCATGGAGGCGAGTGCTCACCCTGCGCTGCCCCTGCCCGGATCCTGCTCTGGATCCCCACAGGGATCCCCACCCGGATCCACACCCGGATCCGCACCCGGATCCCCACCGGCTGTCCACATGCCCCCGCCGGATCTCTGCTTGCAGAGGCCTCCGCCGCCGCACTCGCCACCTCTGCCCAGGTAGGAGCCCCCAGAAATGGGCTGCCCTTTGGCACCCCCTGTGCCGTCCCCATTGCCGGGACAGCAGCAGGACACCCGGGATCCATCCGTCCCCGCACCGCAGTGCTGGTGGGACGCAGCCTCTCCGGAGGGTTTTTGACTGGGGCTGTAGCGACATAAAGGCTCCGGAGCAGAGAGTCCCGGTGGCCGGTGCTGTCCTGGTCCTTCCCGCCGTGATGGTTCCTGGCTGGCCCGCGGGAACCCTGTGGCCCCGGGAGCCGCTGCCCCAGGGAGTGCTCCGGGGCCCCAGCTGCGGAAGGGGAAGCGCCGCGAGGCGGGTGAGCTCTCCTCGCGGCGCCGCGAAGCCGCTCGCTCCGTCATGTGGCGCTGGGAGCCGCGCTGAGCGCAGCAGCGGCGCTTCCCGTGCAGCGGGGGGGCTTTACTGCTGCAGAGGAGGCTGGGTTTTTCAGAGCAAAAGCGTCATTTCAGAGCAAAAAGAAAAGTCATCTCAGTGAGAAAAATGCCACTGCAAAGCCAAAACGTCACTTCGGAGAGGGTCGCTCCGACAGGGCAGCAGGGAATTGCAGGGACTTTCTAGTGCGATGTCCCCTCCCCGCGCGGCGCCCGGAGCCGCTCGCCCGCTTGCCACGACTCGCGGTCCTTCCGGGCCCGCGGAGCTGGCGCCTCCCCCTGCTTCCCCGCCGGCGGCACCGGGGCCGCCGGCCGGGCCCTGTCCCCGCGTGCGGGAGCGGGGGTGTCTGCGCTGCGCGGCCCCGCGTCACGGACGTCCCCGCGGCTTTGCTTTGCCGCTTGTGGAGCCTGGAGGTGCCCTGGAGCCTCCCTGGGCCGGGGCAAGGCTGGTAGGAATGAGGTTGTGGGGCCAGATCGGCTCCATGGTGGGAGACTCCCTGCTTGCCTGACCCGAGCTGCCTTCAAAAGCAGAGGGCTGGAGCGAGTGAGCCCTGCAGTGTCCAGATCTGCAGTGACACCAGCAGCCATCCATCCAGTGACCCATCCACCATCCCCATCCACCCCTCCACTACCACTCATCCATCCAGTGATCCATTCACCACCATCCATCCCTCCCTCCCGCTACTGCCACCTATCCATCTATCCACCACTGCCCATCCATCTATCCATCCAACACCTCCCATCCATCCATCTATCCACCACCACCACCACCACCACCATCCATCCATCCATCCATCCATCCATCCATCCATCCATCCATCCACCCACCCACCCACCCACCACCCATCGCAGGCCCTGTTGGCCACTTCAGCTGGACACAAGTGGGACCCCAGCGCCCCCATGGGACGTTTTTGCCCTCGGCAGCTTTCAGCGCCCACCGCGCTCAGAGCAGAGAGGGCAGCGGCAAGGAAGCAAAGGCAGGGGGGTGGTTTCCCTACTGGTGGCACCAGGGGGAGGCAGGACAGGCTGGAGGGAACCTGCGGAGTCCCAAGGGCCGTTGCAACCTTGGTGTGAGCTGAGGCTCCCCGGTATTGCCTCTTCCAGGGGACTTGGGCTCATTTTGGGAGCAGGCACCACGCGCACATCTTGCTGCAGCACGTTTTACATCCCGTCCTCCGCACAGCAAAAGACAAGGAGCCCGAGGTGTCCCTAGGCTGGGGCGCTCGGGCTGGGCGCGCTGCAGGACGGCGGCGAGCGCGAAGCGGGGCTGGTTAGGGCGCCCGCAGCGGGGCAGGCGGCTCAGCCCTCCCGAGGCTTCGCCGGGGCGTTGGGGCTTCCTGCGGCCGGGGCCGGCGCTTCCTGCGCTGACATCCCGCTTCCTGCGCCAGTGCGGGCCGCGGCCGCCCCTCCAGGCGCTGCCCTTCGGACACGGCCCTTTCGCAGGGCTCGGGTGCTTTTTGTCAAGGGAAGAAGGGATTACAGGCAGGGATGGGCCCGAGGCCGACACGGAGGGAGTTGGTGCCCTGAGCTCTCCTGAGACACCGCGGCCCCTCAGCCCTCCTGCACCGGGCTCTGCCCCAGCCTGCAGTCGCCGCAGGCCCCATGGGCTGCCGCAGACTCCTCCGGGCCCCCCACTCGCGTGGGCTGGGTGTTAAATTCCCCGGCGAGCCCCCTCTCCATGCGCAGCCCTATGGAAACCCGCCCCATGCAAACGGCGCTTCCCAGGAACTTCCCCGGCGGCTGCTCCGGGTTCACAAGCGCCCGCCCGGCGTGCCGCGGGGCCGGGCTGCAGGACGCGCGGGAGAGGGCAGAGCCGGGCGCCGCGGCCGCACCGCGGCCCTCAGCCAGCCCCTTTCGGCGGCAGGGCCGACTCCGAGGACATCGTCACCTACATCTCGGAGGGCATGACGGTGACCTCGGCTGACGAGGAGAAGCTGCAGCTGCTCAACAAGAACACGGAGCTGCGGCGCATCAACAAGGAGGTGAGCGGTGCCCACGGAGCGAGGCACGGGCACGAGCCCAGCTCGGGGACGGCCATGGCAGCCGGCGGGGGCTGCAGGGGGCCGGGGCCATCGGTTCTGCTCCAGAGCCCTCAAGCGCCGGGACGGCCCGTGGGAACGGCCCCACGCGGCCCTGCCGCGGTGCTCAGGGCCACGGCGCCCGAGGATGAGTCGGTCTCTTGCCCTGGGGAAGGGGCACGAGGCCTCCGCTCACCGCTGGCCCCGCTCTGCCCCAGCTCATGAAGCTCAACCAGGAGTGGGACCAGATCTACCACAGCACCACGCTGGGGCTGCAGCAGCGGGTGCGGGCGCTGCAGCAGGAGACGCTCGCGCTGCGGCGCCAGGCGGACGGGCTCGCCGCGAAGCTGGAGCACGAGCAGGTGCGCGGGGCGCGGGCCCAGGGCGGCCGCCCGGGGGGCAGCAGAGCCCGGTCCCCCCGGCAGGAAGGGCCACGGGCTGCTCTCCCGCCCCAGCCCGCCAGGGCGCTCGGGATGGAGCCTCGTCTTGCGCTGGCTCCTGTCCCTCCCAGCCGAGCCCTGCTCGGCTGCTGCACCTCCGGTCAGCGCGGGGCGGCCCGGGAGCTGCCGCGTGCCAGGGACACCCGTGCCAGCAGCGCGCCTCCTTCCAGAGCAAGAGGGAGTACTACGAGCAGACGCTGATCCAGGAGCTGCGGAAGAACCAGCACCTGCAGGAGCACCTGCGGCAGCTGGAGAGCAGCCAGCACCGCGGCCAGGACAGGCGGCCCGCGGCTGCCACGCGGCCGCAGGACACCCGGGCCCTCCCGCCCGGCTCGCGGCCGATCTCTCCGCTCAGTCCTCCGCAGAGCCCGGAGGCCTGCGGGGAGGCCCTGGGCCCCGCAGAGCCTGTGCCCAGGGCGCTGGGCAGCGGGCGCCGCAGGGGCCGCTCCGGTGGGCACTCGGACCAGGAGGTGACCGACCTGAAGGACCAGCTGGAGGCCCTCAAGTGCCAGGTGACCCTGGGGGGAGCGGGGCAGCTCGGGCAAGGGCTGAAGGGTGGTGGTCCCCATGGCCTGGGTGCCCCTCACCATGGCATCCAGCCGCAGGGCAGCAAGGAGTCACCCGTGGCAGGGGTGAAGCCACCCTGAACCTCCTCCCGCTTTCGCAGACGGAGATTTACGAGGCCGACTACAGGACGGAGCACCGAGACCGCGAGCGCATGGAGGCCGAGAACGAGGAGCTGCGGAGGAAGGAGGAGGAGATGCGGCAGCAGATGCTGCTCCTGCAGGAGCAGGTGAGCGGCCCCTCGCCGGCCCCCGGGAGCGCCGCCGCGGGGACAGCCCTGCCGCCACCGCCCACCCGCCCCTCACTCGCCTTCCCCACAGCTGAAGATCTTCGAGGACGACTTCAGGAAAGAGCGGTCGGACAAGCAGCTCCTGCAGCGCCTCCTGAAGAGCAAGTCGGCCGCCAAGGAGCCGGTGCTGGTCCACCGCTGCAACAGCCACGAGAAGCCCGGCGCTGCCGCCGGCGGGGCCCGGCCCGGCCGCAAGCAGGGCACGTGCGCCGGCTGCGCCGAAACCCGGCTCCAGGCCTTCGGCAGGGACTACTAGGGAGGCGAGCGGAGCGCCGCGCGTGCCGGGCGCCCTCTCCTGCGCCCGCGGCCGGGCTCCTCGCTCGCCCGCTGCCTCCAGACAACCCTCCTGGGAGACGCTGCTCCGTTCCAGCCCGGGAGAGCAGCGCTTGCTTCTCCTCCATCTTCTCCCCGCTTTCTCAAGGCCCGGATGCAAGAGCAGAACGTGTCCATCTTTCTGGCTTGGAGCACACTTTGTCTAACTTGCTTTTTCCCTGAGGGAAGCCCAGGGCCTGGAAGAAGGGCCCAGGGGTTGTGTCGGTGGCAGGGAAGGCTCTGCCGCCCCCCTGGGCTCCTGCTGCTCCCACGGGGCAGTTTTCCTTCAAGCTCGTGGAAGCTTTGGCTTTTCGGGCCCCAGGCTGGGACTGGGGCTCAAGTCCAGATTTATTTATTTGTCAACCCTTTTTCTTGGCTTCTTGTTCAGCTAAAGCTTTCCACAAGCAAATGAATAATAATTAAAAAAAAAAAGTGCAAAATGAACCAGCTGCCTTTTCTGCTTCTCACGTACCAGGAGGATGGAGGCGCAGGAACATGTCCTTTCCTTCCTGAAGGAGGAAGGGCAGTAGATGCTGGAAGAACCAAGGTCTCCCCCTCTGTCACAACTTGGGCGAGGCCTTGGAGGCCTCAGTATGGCCAGAAAGGCACAGGAGGGAGGCGCAGGCAGCTCGGGGAAGGACAGGGTTGGCTGCGCTGCTGCCGGCAGCGGTGGGAAATCCGGACACACAGGGACCCACAGCCCCGCCAGGGAGCGCTGGGGGCAGAGCGGACTCACTCAGCCTGGGGAAAAATGACCAAACTCCTCCGACTACGGGGCCCGAACGGCTGCCAGGGGGAATTTCTTCACACTAGTTGCTCCGGCCTTGCCCAAGAGGGCAGCGGGAGCAGGAGGTGCCCCCCGGCAGCCTCCTGGGGAAGCTCCCAGCTGCACCAGCCCCAGCGCGGGCACCCCAAGGACTGGGCCAGCCTGGAGCCGGGAGCCCACAGCGGCTGCCCCGAGGTGCCTGTGGAGGGGCTGCACCAACCAGCTCCCCCCGCCGCGTGCCAAGAGCTAAGGCCACCCGGGCCCTGACACTCCAACACTGCCCCGCTCCGCGCGGCTCCGGGCAGCAGCCGCCTTTGCTTTCTAGCTACCTCCTCCGAGCCTGCACAGTCTCTATGCTGACCGGTGCTGAGGGCCAGGAGCAACCCTCAAGTCTGTTATCCAGGAGGAGATGGGCCAGAGACATCTGCCCAACCAGGCGAAATGTGGAAGTTGTTCTTCCCAAGGCTGGTGGCAGATAAAAATAAGTAAAAATCAAAGCACCCCAAGAACGGGCATGTTCTGCTGTTCGCTTGCTCTCCTGAGGCAAGAATAGGGCTCAATCTCTCCCCTCCATTTAGTCATTAAACTAAGGGCCTTACCTGCCTCAATACTTAAGGCTAACAAACCTGATCAGTGATGACACAAGTCAGTAAAACCTACAGGGCCTTGGGCAATACACCATCCCACCCCTCTCTTCTTACGGTGGGTCTGATCTCCCACCATCGGTATCTTGATGTCCTACCATGAGTCCAGTTGCCTCCTTTGAGCCTCTCCCAGCCCCGCTAAATGCAGAACGCTCAACTCCTGATGCACTGAGCACTTGAGAAACTCCCAGTATCAGTATCAACGGAGTCCTCGGGAGAAACATGCAGAGTAAGTGAATGATAAGGTGGGTGAAAAATTGAATGAACTATGGGATTCAAAGGGCTGTGATCAGCATTATGAAATCCAGCAGTGGCTGAAAACGGGGCATCCTTCAGGTGCCAGGAGGTACGAGAAAGCAGAGCGGAGCCCAAGCCAGACACCTCGCGGAGGCAGCTGGTGACAGGAGACCATGGCTCAAGTTGCAACACAGGAAAGCGATTAGCAAGAGGGTTTGTTCCTTTTCTTTAAACTGCGACGGCAGCCACATACTGCGAGAAGGGCCGAGCTAGGCGGGGAGATGCCATGCTTGGAGGTACTCAGCTCTTAACTAGGTAAACCCTTGAGCAACATCACCAAACAGCACCCACTTTGACCAGAGGCCTCCGGAGGTCCCTCCTCACCTCCATAGCTCTGCACTGGCCTGCAGTTGTTGGAGATGCGACTCTGTGCAATTCTAACCAGCCACAGCATCTCCTTCCCCCAACTAATGTATAGTCAGATCCCTCATTTGGCAAAGAGCTGCTCCCCAGACGGGCAGAGGCTGCACGCGTTTGGGATAAACGATCTTCTGAACTAGAGGCCCTTAAGGAGGGCCCTGGTGCTAGCGAGGAAGTGCCCATAAGCCATAATCAACTAAAGCAAGTCTGTTTTTCGGGAATTAAAACCCACTGTGCAGAACTGCCTCACTCTCTGGGAGCGGCATAGGAATCACCCCTAGCTGAAGCCAAATCCTGAGCCACCGCCTTTCAAGGACAGGTTGGAGGAGGAAAAAGGGGGGACAATTTCCAAGGGTATGCAGCTCCACGCCTCCTTCCTTTCACAGCTCCCAGAAAGTTCCATACCCCCCTAGCTAGGAAGAGGCACCGCTAAGAGCAGCTTCACTGCCCAGGGGTCTTCCACACGCGTGAGCTCAGCCGCACCAGAAAGATCCCAAAGGAGGGGCACACGGTGCCACTGCAGCCAGGAAGGGTCAGGAAAGCTCCGGCCTCGAGGCAGAGGTTGTGCTCTGCAAACCAAACACGCTCCCCACGCTCCCTCTCCGTAGGGCAGGGCCTCAGCACACGAGCTACGAGCAGTAACGCGGTACTTTGGGGGATCACGCGCGGCACCCTCTGGAGCTGGGCTCTGCCCGGCAGCCCCAGGACAGCCACGCAGAGACACGAGCTCGTGGCCAGCGCCCCCCGGCCGCACTCCTCGGCAAAGGGCGGCACTTTGTATTCTGCTATCAGCAGAGATAAGAACCAGAAAACAGAGGGGTTAGAAACAGAAACGCCCTCCCCGACAGGGAAAAAACCCCGCTCCAGTTAGACAAGCCGGTGTTCAGCGAACAGCAGTCGCACTCCAGCTGCTCACTCCGTTTCTGCCCTGGAGAAGCGAGGAAGCAGCAACAGGACTTCACTTGGTTCCCCGAGACACCGACGGCTCCATCAGAGCAGTGTCCCCTCGAGCCACAGCAAACCAAGGGCCAAACAAACATATCAAAAGCATTTTTTTTTGTCCAGGATTTTTCTTCTCTTATTTTTAAGACAATATTATTTGAAGCTGCCAAAGCAGAGCAAGCCTTACTGGTGCCTGGTTAGCCTGGGAACACATCTTCCCAAAACCCCGATCCACGAAACCTCACTGCTCCATAAGGCTGGGAGAGCTTGGTTGCTGGTCCCAGGGAAGCATCCTGAGCAGCACAGCTGCACTGACCTCTGCTGGCAGCAAGTCCCCCCAGGCTCTAAAAAAATAAAATAAAACATCCTCAAAGTCTGCTCTGGGGAGTCTCAAACAAGATACAACACGGCTCTGCCAGAAGGTGAGTGGCTTATTCTCATTGGCATAAGTTGGGTCACCAGAGAATACAAGGAAGATCCCTTCCAGAAGAACCCTCTAAACAAACAGCCTTTAGGAAAGCAAACCTGCAGAAGCGAGCAGCGATCGCGCAGCTCCCATCAGCGCGCCGCTGGCCTTGGAGAGGCTTCAGGAGACGCTTGGAGATGCTGGGTCCTGTTTCTCAGCTATCAGGCTGTTCTTCCCTGGCAGTTTGTTACTTGCTTCCCCCACTTGGCTTTTTTTTTTTTTTTTTTATTATTATTATTATTTTTTATTCACTTTCTTAACGTTCTTTCACTTCACATGCCAAACAACCGATTCTCCAAGGAGTGTGAACAGCAGCTCCCGACATCCAGAGCGAGACACTAACCCCACTAGTTGCTGTAACCATGGAAATACCAGCCCTGCTTTCCCACTCTCCTTCCCTGCATCCCTCCTTCCCCCGGCTGTCTGCCTGCAACCACGGGCCCTCACAGCGGCTCTTGAAACCCGCGCTGGGCCCGCGGACCCGCCGCGATCCTCCTGCTGCGCTGGGATCCGAGAGCTGCCTGCCCACCACAAGCAACCGGGAGGCTGAAATTCCAGAGACTCGGACCACGCGGATCTGCAGGAGAACTGTTGATCCTCTTGCTTCGCTGAGCGGCACAGAGGTCAGGATTGGTCAAAAAAACACAAACACCCTAATGTTTCTATTGACTGGAGGGAAAGCAGAGACTGACCTCGCCGAAGCAGCGGGGAGCACCTGCAAGAGGAACCGGTCGGTTGCATTTTGACTTGTTCCAGGCAGACGCCAAGCTGATCTTGCTGTGGGTGGGTGAGATTCCCTCTTCCCCTTCCCGAAGGGGCACCATCCTCCACACCCTCCAGCACAAAGGCTTCGGCATCTCTAGTCCATTCACAAGCTCTCCAGAAACTCAGACATTCGAATTTCTAACAGGAAGCTTTGGTAACACAGTCGCACTCCCCCAGGGCCACCGACTTGATTCTCATTGAAAAAAAAAAAAAAAAACCCAAAAACCTAACCTTACATATTACAAATACATCTGCTGAGTAGGAGGTGCAAGACATGGGCGTTTAATATTGTAAAGATTCTGGATCAAAGAAGGATCTTGTGCATAACCCAGCTGAGCTCTCCAGCTGATACATACTTTAGGTTTCAGGTACCAGATTCACCCTTTCAGTTTTTTTTTTTTTTTTAAACCCCGGTATGTGTGTATGCACAAATACAGGGGAAAGGCTTGATTCAGAGAATACAAAATGTAGAGCCATGCTCAGATTCACCACACACACTTCTTTTTTTTTTATATGTATAATTTGCCGCAAGAAGAAGAAAAAAAAAAAAAGAAAAAAGATGCTTTGACAAGCATCAACTCCCATCTACCAATTCACCAAGTCAGAGAGATTCCCCTAACTCATAGTGCTTTTGTTGTTCCTATGTTTAATAGAAATGCACACACACACACAAAAAAAAAATCACTAAAAATAGATGGTAATGTCAAGTCATATTGCTGTCAAATACTCTCCAACTGGCTCTTTGCAAACACAGCTAATATAGCTCATGCACACACAATCCAAAACAACCACATTCTAGAGTTCCTGCTTGCCCACGTTAGCATCTCCTGGCTTGCCAGGATGGAGACCTGGCACACCAGGACTATCTCACTGCCTGGGAAATGAGAGCCTTTGGCTCCTTCCATTTACTCCGAGCTTTTCAGCACTTTGACAAGTGTAGAGAGACCAGGGTTACCCTGACTGCTTTACCTCTTAAGTGAATTTTGATTCAACATGAAGACCTCTCAAATGAACACCTGGCATGACCTTCAGTCAATCCCCTCCCAAACAAGTAGCATGTAAAAAAAGCAGCCATTAAACATCTGCTTGCCAGACTTTAGAAAGAGCTGGATTTTAGAAGAAAGAAAGCCCACTTTCCAAAGCTCTAAGATCCAAAATCCCTGGTAGCAAAAATTTATTTTCATGACTGAAGACAAGGAGAAATTTATAAATGTATTCTAGCAACCTACTGATAAAATAGTAAATATTCCATCCCTGTGATTTGTACGATCACTTGGGAGCAGAACATCCAAAAAGGCTCTGCCATGTGCTACTATGACAACCAGAAGTATGAGACCATGTGCACATCACCTGTCCTTGATTCTTCCCAACCCCACATATGCCAGGAAGTCTCTTCTGAAGGTCCGCAGTGTATCCAGACATCATCTGAGCGACTAGTGTCCAACGTTAAAAGGAGAAAAAAATAAAGATTGCAGTGGTAAGCAGCACACTCATTTCAAAGCCCACAAAGACATCCACATTGTTAGATTCTCCTAAAAAAGAAAAAGTAGTTCCAATTCCTTTTTTCTCCCCCCAGAGAGCATGTGCCTTGGCCAATGTTCAGCGCATGAGCAGACTGTGCTTTGGTCCATCCACTCTCTCCAGCTTCTCAAAGTGTTTTCTGGCATTGCGGATGTTGATCAGTGTTGCTGCAGAAGCTAGGATGGAAAAGGGCAAGGGAAGAGATGGGTGGGGGGAAAAAAGACATTGAGAGAGGTAACAAAGTTCTCAGATATTAAGTGTTGCTTAAGATCAGTTATTTTGTATCCTATCAGCAGGACTGAAGCAAAAAGCTTCAGGGAACCTGGGTTCAGGTTTCCACTCTAACCTCTGTATGACAACTATAGGATGAAATGTGATTCCATTCCGCACTGACACAGAACTGTTTAACAGCTTCTAAGTTTCACTTAGATTTAGTAAAATAACGTAGTGGGAAGCAGGCGGTATTCCCCAAGAGGCTCGATGCTCCCGAGAATACCAGTGTCCCTATCAGCAAGCTCTGCTACATTAACCCTGCCGTTCCCTAGCTGTGCAATATTTAACACTGAGAGGCCTGGGTTCTGCTTCACATCAGGTCTCTTCAGCTGTTCCTCACCACTGGGGCAACCCTCCACTGGGCAGCAGCAGCAGATAGCTCAGTTGTGAGAGGCACACAGTTCTTCCTCCTTTTGAAAGCTAAGTCTCTTTTTAACATCTTCCCACCCTTAGCTCAGAGCAACCTGGCAGGACAGTAGATCCATTTATATCTTTGAATTCCACTTTTTTTTTTTTTAAATATTGTTTGTGTCTGGTGTTCATCACTTTTAACAGAGACACATTTTAAACTAGACTCATCTAGCCTTTCTTTCCTGTGAACAAAAACAAGCCAGAGGCTTCTCCTTGCTTCAACTTACGTATTGAAGGGTCTGACATAACCACCATCACATATGTATTCGATGTAAAGATGTCAATGAAAGCAGCAAAGTTAGAGTTTCTGACCTCCATGCTCTGGAAAGAAGCAGCCAGCTTACTAAGGATCGGGGGGGAAGAGGGAAAGAAAAAGAAAAAAGCATGAACGAATTTTTTCCATAATCTTGCTTCCCCTATGGCACCCAACATTTCATTATTAATGAAACTTCATGTGTAACTGTGTCACACTTAATGAAGAGGTGATGCTTGCCAGGTGGAGACCACCAACAACTGAGATTTAAGACTAACTCTCTAGCTTTAGGCTTGATTGACTCAGTGAGAACAATATAAAGTGATATGACTTTCGAATGACTACGGTCATTACTCAAGACACACAACCTCATGGCCTCTTTCAGCCTGCAATGCCCAAGCAGCCATCGTCCCTTGTCCAGGGGGAGATGCCACAGCCCACCAGTCATTTGGCAGGACAGTTGAACACTCTGTGGATAGCCGATAAAAGGAAGTATAAAGCAGAAAAACCTGGAGACAGTTTATAAGCCACACAGCCACTTCTCCATCCCACTCAGCCTCTGAACACTTCCAGGTACTACTGACAGGCTGTTGAACCTGAAGACTGTTTAAAGGGCAAGTTACTCTGAAGGGAATGTTCTATTTTCCTTTGAAAATAGTGGCAAAGGACATTTACAAGCTTATTCCTCCTAGACCACCAAGGTCTAAAGTAAAGCTCTTAATCTGAATTTATAGAACATTTAACTATTAGTAGGGTATCTGTTCATTCCCAGGACTTCCCTACCTTGCCCAGGAGGGTAAGGCCTGGAGAGAAACAGCTGTTTCAAAACAAACCTCTTTCAACGATCAGCAAAGGAGGAAGTTATGAAAGATACATGATCCTCATGTTTAAACACAGTGCTTTCTAGACAGCACTTTAACTAAGACATCTCCTTAGCTTGCTGAGGAGCCATGAGACTTTTATTCATTCTGAAACAAGAAAGCTTGCCAAAGGAAAGCAAAAACACACCTGGTATCAGCTCAGTATCTTACCCAACTAATGACCAAACCAGCTCACCTGCAACTCAATTTGAATTGTTTAATAATGTTGCTGATTTTCTCAAATCTGTGGATATCCCGCTGTTCTTTGCACTGATAGTGAGAAATGACCTGGAAGAGAGAACAAGGGAGACCGCAGCATTAGTAATTCATTTCAGCATAGGTTTCTCAGGCTTGGTAGCAATTATGGGAAATGAGTTGCCACCAGCACAGGAATTCCCTTTGCTGATTGAATCTTGGAAACTATTTAAAACAATACTTGTGATCATTCCACAGTAAAATGATATTCAGTAATATAGTATCTGCAAAGCCTTTCACAAACACAAACAAGTGTAAACATGTGAGGAACATAAGAGGCACTATATCTAATTTGAGGACTGTATACTTCAACTTACCATCAATTTAAGCCTTGATTCCAAGAACAAGAAAAGCACAATGAAGGGGGATAATTTAAGAGAGTCACCTCAGGTGAGGGAAAACAGATACTTGGCAACTGCTAGAATAGACTTTTCTTGCTAAGTCTATCATGCTGCAGATTCCCAAGGACTGAAACCTGAGAAATTTGTCATTATGCAACACGAAGGATGCACAAGCAGCGCTCTTGGAAACCGGAGCAAGCTGTTCAGCTTTCTGACTAAGAGCAGAGCCGACGAACCCTGGTTTCCCAGGCACCTCTTTCCACCAGTTAACTGAGTCAGACCAAGACTGTGCTAAGTTGTCTGCATAGACATCAGCTTCCCTCCTTGTCATCTGACAGAGGGATCTGGCAGCAACACTGCAAAAAAAATCAAAGGATCAAAAATCATTAACAAGGATGCTTGGAAAAAGAAGAAAAGTGATCCATACCTATCTCTCCCTTCTCCCTGACCATTTTCATGAGGCTGGTACCCTACAGACCTTCACTCTTCAGCCAAATTTGCCAGTGGGCCAAGAACTGTATTTACTGTACAAGAAGAATTGCACACCAAGTAATTGCATCATCTTGGATTCCACAGGAACCTCCCCCCCCCAAATTATCATGAAACCATCCACTACCAGAAGTATCATACACCCTTGCATATGAATATTAAAATATTAGTTTTCTATCGATAGAATTTTATTTAACCAGCTTGCAGTAACTAAGACTCTCTCATGCACCTTAAAAAAAAGAAAAAAAAAATTCTATTCTCTAGCTTTAAATCTGCCCAGTTATTCATAGAAGTACAAGATGAGCCAGATTCAAGGATTACATTCCAAAGCCTTCTCTGTATGCAAGTTCATTCCTTAACTCCCCAGATAGCTTTTCTGTTACTGTGATTTGAATATAGATGCAGAATAAGGCATTTCACTTCAGGAAAAAGGAGTCCTTAGGGAAGTTTAAATATATAAGAGAAAAATCTTTAAAAAGAAAAAAAAAAAAAATCACCACTAAGTTGAAAATAAGTGCAGATTTTTCTACTGAAAACATTATTCCTTCCCAGTGATAAATACAGTTACAATTATTGTTTAGTCTCACCGTGGTGGCATACATGACATATAAAAGGTCAAAAAGTAGAGCTTGCCAGAAATGACAGGTGCCTACTTCTGATATCTTAAATAGTGAGAAAAGTAATGGCTCCTTCCTTATATACCCTATTTTAGCATTGGGTATTTGTTTAAGGAGAGAGATCAAAAAAATTCCAAAACCTTTTCCTCATTTCAACAAAAGTTGTGGTATGAAGCCTGTAGAGACCAATCTAGAAACTAAGAGTAGGGACAGATGAGCTACAACAGTGGTTTTAATATATTTTCCTTTGCAGACACAAGGATTAGAGCCATAGTTACCAAACAGAGCTATAACTTTGGAAGTCATAGCAGTCCAATAGCTTGCAATTCTCTGTCCATACTCCAGGTTTGTTTTCCCCTTGACAAAAAAGGGGAATCAAGACTAGTTAAAATACCAATCCATGAGGAACTGAAAAGATTTTTTTTCAGCTAAAAGTGGTTCTTGCCAAGTTCAGAAAGGAATGCTCAAAAAAGTCCACGGGCCACCATGAGAATGGAGATATGAAACCCTGCTACAGCCCTAAGTTCAAACACTACAAGTGGACATTTTGGGAAAGTCACACAGGCTACAGAGTCACATCAACTACTTTCAGTATCACAAGGCCTGGATCAAAACGTTCTGCCATGTGGTGCTGGCACCTCTCTTTGGGCTACTGCCAAAACAGCAGTTTCCATCCAGGGAACTCCATCCTAGGCTGGGCAGAAGGACACGAAGGGCAGAACAGCTGTATTCACCAGGAAAGTGGCTCTCTCAAACAGAAGCACTTCGTCTGCCTCGATGATCTGAGCAAAGTTCCTCAGGTTCATTTCCAGCTGCTGGACATTGGGGATCAGCTGATAGACTATACTGGACCAAGCCTGTTAATCAAGAAAGACACAACGTCAAAGCTGTATTAGCACTTTTGCCTCATCCTCTTGCTATGTGCTAAGTACTCAAGAACTGCCTACTCACAGCTGCTAGTTTCTTTTTTAGCCTAGGCAGGACTGAGAAGCTTCTTCCACATCAGATTGCTCTGCTATGGTACAGACTTTCAGTGGCATCCCAGATCTGTTTTCTGCACAAACTCTTAGCTAGGTCAAGTTGTTCTCCACATCAGTCACACAGGAACTAATATATTGCAGGACACACCTAAATCCATTCTCAGATTGAGCAGGCAATGTGTCTATCCGCTGCTTCCAGGTAAACCCACTCAAGTGTCCTCCTCTTGAGCAAGGTCACCGGGCAGAGAGATACCTGACAGCTCATAACAGATCCAATTAAAAAACTCTAATCTACTTAGTCAGGAACTACAAGCCCAGGAGGAACTGGACATGCTCTAATAGACATCTGTCCTCACTCAGACTCAGGTTCTCCATCTGCAGTGGCTTCATCTCACTGCCGACCTACTGAACCAGGGCAGCAAAGTTCTACCATGTCCTTCACTCCAGGAGTCATGGTGAGCATTTATTTCTCATATTGGCCACGTAATTGATGTTTTTAATGAAAGACTCCTACCACCTCGCCTGCAAAATGCAGAATTAGACCCAACCCAATGGCACAAGCTCTGAAGAGCTCTGACAGTGGCATCTGGAATAACACAAAGCTGCCTCCAAACAAGAGGCTCAAATAAAGTAACCAGCATCACTGAGCAGCTTCAGGGATTCCTGTAAAAAGCCTGGGTATGCCACTGCTTTTAGAGGCCACTAGTCACCTAGAGGGAATAGGGTGCATGCTTTGAGCAGACCAATGCCTGGTCTAAATTCTCTGTACCGGCTTCATTCAAGCTCATCACATACTGAAGGCAGGGGAATTTGCTACACTTTTGGCTGGATTATTCAAGATGTTGAACACTGTCATCTGAAGACTCTCTGAAATCAGCAGAAAGAGTCATCACCTTCAGACAGCAACCTAACTATTATGCTGCTGCCACTGCTTATTAGCACTAACTGGCAATTTGATAATCACTTTCTCTCAGTGTAGCCCAGGTGGGAATCTCTACTCCTGCACCAGAAGGATCTGATATAGCAGTCAAAAACAAAAGAAAGTAAGAAAAAATCTTGACAACAAGCAAATCCCCAGGATGTTAAATGCTTAAGCACTTTAACAAAGTTGTAGAGAAAAACAGGAAGCAATTCTGTGCTGGCTACACATGACTAAAAGATGCAGAAGCTCTTTCTGAAGCAGCTAGGCAGTGTCTAGACTGCATTAACCAGTGACACCATTAACCATGACACTAACATGTTGACAGATTTTCTTTCTTTTAATGAAATCAGGATTTGGGGATACATTAACAAGAGGAAATGTCCATAAGCAGTTTCACTGCAGAGCTAGAAAGGGTCAATCACTAATAAGCAACTGTAGCAACTAACCACACACCTCGCTCATGCTCTAATTTTCAAGTGAGGGGGGCAGCCAGATAAAGGAAGGACACTGTACAGACCTTGTAAAGTGTTTCATCCCAGATGGAAGTTCTAAAACAAGCACATTCCAAGGGGCGAGAAAGGCGCCTTAAGTCTTCTTCCCGCTCTTTAAAAATCTGGTAAAGAAAAAAGAAAAAAAAAAAAGAGTATAAATATTTATGCTTTTGGTGTGTTTCTGTATCATGTTTGTAGCAGGAACTGTGCATTTCAAAATTAAATAAATAAAACCACTCGGGCACACACAGGAAAAGAGGCAGTAGCAGCAACCACGAGCTAGGATGTACTGCCAGAACTCCACCCCTCCAAGCAGCAGGGACAAGCAAACCACAGCTTGTCTTGCAATAGAGCTGACAGGAATTTGGGTGTCAGGGAGTGGAAATGGAGACAGGAAGGAGGAGTTTCCACAGAGGATCTGAACTGTGACATTTATATTTAATATATAATCCCCAACATGGGAACTCTGAAGTCCCTGTTCACAGGCAAAAAAAAAAATTGTCTCTGAGAAAAAGTCAGGAGAGAAGCACTAGAGAAGTTCATCACTATAGGATATGATTGCGTAATAATGGTGTTGCAAGGCATGTACTTTGATATAGGCCTCTCACAGCAAACTCTGCCCTTGGAAGTCACAGTCTCAAGCAAAAAAGGGAAGACAGGACATGCCCCTACTCATAGAGGAGTAGCCAGAGAGACATCATCATGCCCTCTGCTGAAGATGTGACCACAGTTTTGATCACAGCTTAGTGTTTTTAGACACATGACAGAATGCAATTCTGTTATGTCTGCAAGGCTACATAGGTCAGCGCTCACCATTCTGAGGCCTCAGATGACAAAGGCTTCAGTAGGATTTACAGGGATAGTTGTTTGGCCCAATTTAAGAGCATTTGCTGGCTGTTCCAAGTAGCAGACACCATAAAGCAGATCTTGATGGGTCTGCAGTGGTATGTGCTGAAGGAATATGCAGAGCAAGGCAGCTCTTCTGTCTACTCCTCACTGTAGGGCCTCAGTAGAATCTACACAAGTGAGTGCACAGGACAGTGCAAGGTTTTAATTTGGAGCTTCAGGAAGATTGCAACTCCTATTCTCAGCTTGGAGGGAAGATATATAAAAAGGAAAAAGGTTCTCCAATTAGCCCCTACAAAGAAGTTCTTTGATCTACTTTTTCTGCTGAGCTGGAGGGCAGAACCAAAAGAGAAAATGAGGATCACCATACTCGGAGCGATCACAAGTAATCTGAGCCAAATTGCCATGAAATGAGTCTGTCTACACAGGGAGTCCAATCAGTCAGAGATGCACTTGTCAAACACAGGTGTCTAACCCACAGAATTAACTTCTCTTTTAGTAACAGGAGTTGGTTGTTTTTCAGTCAGAGCTGAAAAATGAGTTTTGTAGAAATTCAACATCCACCAGTCTTCCCTCCAACCTTTCAAAGGCTCTGCAAAGAGCACAAAATACTGAACGCTGCTGAGAGGTTGATTCCCCAGGCACTTTGCAGGATTTTCACCGAGCCCTTGGGGCAGGGAAGTGTTAAATTAAGAGGTGATCTCTGGGCAAGCAGGCCAAACAAAATGCATTGCAACAGAAACCAGAGGAATCAAAACAATGCAAGCCACTTTCCAGTAAACATGGAAAGTGGCACTCTTCTGTTACACTTTATAGCAGAACCCAAACTAGACTGAAAGAATCAGCTGAAAAGTTGATTCTCACTGCCAAAATCCTTGAAGACACCCAAAAGTCAATAGGCCAGTTTCTTTGCTGCATTTCTTGCAATTTTATCTTCTTCTCTCTTCAGACCTCTGCAGGCAAGGTCTGGCCAAAATGTTAGACCTAATGCTATCAAAGATAAAGCTTAGACTAGTTCCTAAACATCATTTATATTCCCCACTATACTATACACATCAGATGAGCAGCGACATAAAGTTTACAAAAGGCAGAAAAAAAACCCTCAGGCTTTGAGAATTTCTTAATATATGGGAAACTGTTCTAGAAATGACGCTAATGAGGCTGTATTTGGGGTACAAAACACCAGCGCTTCAGCGCAATCACAAAAATGCTATTTCTTTGACAGAATTTCTATGGCAACTATCAGCTTCTCACCAAATCTCGCTGATCCTCCTGCACCAAGTCCATCTTGTGCACGAGGCAGAAGATCTTCGCATCAGGAGAGTTCTGCAGGATTGCCTCCAAGCATGACTGGTAGTAGTGCATGTCCTTCTCCAGCTCGCGGCTCTCGACATCAAAGACATAGATGAGGACTTCTACGTTGCGGAAGATGTTGTCTCGCTGGCTGGTGAAGTAGTTCTCCATGAAGGTGTCCTGCCTGAGAGGGGGCAGAGCCGCAAAACAAAGAGACTTCCATGAGAACAGCCAAGCCTTGTGTAGTACAGCCAGAGAGTGTTCTGTGTAAAACTCCCCACGTTGGAAAGGCAAAGAAAAGCTTTACATTCTTAGCTAAAGTCCCCATCACAAAAGACTAGAAAAGAGCTCCAAGGATGGCTAAACTGAATGCCTAGGCATTTCAAACCGAGCAAAAACAGATGATCCAGAATGTGAAGGGGACTCTCTGCTTCTCCATCTCTCACAGGAAGCTTTTATGAATCAAAGCATGATGCTCCGGGCTAGCTTGGGCAATGTCCCGTGCAAACAGAGCTACCGAGCTTCCCCACTCCTCACTCCTATTGGCTTTTGGAGTATTACAAAAGAAAAAGCCACAGCAGCAGCAGATACAATAATGATTTAGGACATATTTTATCTTGCTCTTACAGGTCCTACATCTACTTTAACTTTTACTGAATGTGGCTCTGGCAAAGCACGTGGACTTTGTGTCTGAGGCAAATTAGCAAGTCTGAGAGCTCTGCTGAGCCTCTGCCAGTGGGACAGCCCATTCCTTGGAAAGCTGCTTGCAAGGAACCACAGGATCACCAGCCTCTAACATCACTTCTCAGGGTGGGCCTATCTCTCCACATCAAAGGAGCAGCACCTAACTCAAAAGACAGCAGTAATCAGGCCAATCTCTCCCACCCACCTCCACACAGGAGTCTAAGATGTGGCATCCACTTTCTCCAGAGTTGCCTCACCAGTTTTACAGTGTATCACATTCAGCTTGTTCACAAAAAACATAGCAGTCCCAAAAAGGCAGAAGGGTTCCTGCCCTGCTACACCTGCATCTCAGCCACCAGATCTAATCCCAAAGGTTTCAAAAGCAAAAGAACAGACGGTACCTACCCTCCACAGTCCCACAGGTTTAATACCAGGTTTCCTAGAAATCTAACATGGGAGTGTTCCACATCAACTGGAAAGAGACAACAGGAGTTTATTAACTGCGTCACTCACCAGACACAGCCAGAGCAGCTTCAGAGCAGACGGCTGCCTCCTCAGGCAGCCAGAAATGTCAATTCTTCACAACAGAACTGACAATGTATAGAATTCCATCTAGACAGCATTGTTGCATGTAAATCTGAAGCTGAGCACGCTATGGGTAAATACAGATGCCACAGTAGCTCAAGTCTTCCCACTGGTTAACCGGGATATTGTTCTCTTGAGAAATACAGTAGGTGTGTCCTCTTTAACAGCACGCTCTCCAATGTTTGTGATATTTTAAGAATGATACTAGTTCCAACACATTCTGCAAGGCTTTAAGCAAGCCTTAAAAATAAATTAGTAATCAGATTTTTTTTTTTTTTTTTTTGGAAAGGCCTAATGCATGGCAAAAAGAAAATACCATAAAGGTTAGTTCAATTTTTGACATTAAGTCCTCAGAGGAGTTTCCCCATGCCCACCATTAGAATCCTCAAACCACTGTTTCTTCCCCCCCCCCCCTTGTTCTTAAACCCTCCCTCACGGACTTTTTTTTTTTTTTTTTCCTCCCACTTCACTTTTTTTCCGATCAGTGCCTTTGAAGAGAAACGCAAAAGCCTTAAGTCACCAAAAGGGACTAGCACATCATCCTGCCAACCCATGGGTGTTTATGGCAAGGCCGCTGTGTCCCCTGAACTGTGTCAGGGAGCATTGGGCTGGCAGTGGGAAGGCTCCTCTAATGAGAATGACTACAAGAAGACTCTGATCAGTTCTCCAATAACAAGGATAGCAACAAGGCTGCTTCCTGATCTTTAAAAAGTCTCTCCCCTCTAAAGACCAGAGTTTAAGCCCTGACACTTTCCAATTCAGGGACAGAAAACTTACTTGTGGCACCCAGGCGCCGCGTGTCCCTGGCAATGTAGTTTGCAAAGATGATGGACCTCATGCTGGTCTTCCCAGACCCACTTTTACCCATCAGCAGCACCTGGAAAAAAAGAGGAAGAAACAATTGGTTACCACAGAGTACCAGGTCCTCCAGGCCTCCCTTTTGGTTAGGGTGTTACTGATGAAACAACTCATAGATGGGATTCGAATGTCTCTGAAGTCAGCAGCAAAGAAGAGTGCTGTACCTGGAAAACTAGGAGATGGAAAGATGGATGTTCTTAGCTCCTTGCTAAGTACGGCCACTGAATGCCAGTTGAAAGGATAAAAACATATTCATCTTGTTTGCATCCCTGAAAAGATGCCCCCTCCTTCCTTCTCTCTCAGGAATCTCTCTCTGCTAGACACTACACTCCCATTCTAAGATTGACAGCTTAACACCCAAAAGAAAGCGCAGCCAGCCCACAGACACCAACAGTCACAGCCCCTTTCCCTCAAGCATAGGCTGGCCGACGGCTCTCTCCTAGCCCCTCAGCACTGGTGAAAAGCCCGGCTTGCCCCCAAGACAGCTCTCGGTCTCTCCCTTTCCCCCATCCCTGCGTGTTTTCTGAAGGCAGGGGCACCAAGGTGAAAGCTTGGCAGGTTTCAGGCAAGAGCAGAGGGCTTAAAAAAAACAAAGAGCAGTTTTATCTTGAGCCTTTAGGCCTAGACTGAAAACAACTGCTTGCCCACTCAGCACCTTCTGCCCTGGTGTCCTCCCCCCACTGCTTCTCTTCTAATCTTGCTCTTTTCCTTCTTACAACACAGCTTGGTTTCTCTTCCCTGGCAGAAGTGAAATACAAGCCCCACTTTGAGTTTCACGAGCGTCAAAAGAGCAGGAAGAAATTAAAAGCAGATGCGGCAACCCAGCTCCAGCTTACCAGCCTTTTTATTTTGTAGGGGGACACGGCCTTGATCCCAGCATCCTGCTGGCAGACCATCACACCAAAGACAACAGCTTTAGTTAACAGGTAGCAGGAAAACAGGGAAGAGGGGGGGGACCATCAATCACACACATGGAAAGACTCTACGTGGTGATTTAAAAAGTCTGTGACAGCCAACACGGACTTGTTCACAAAAACAGCTGTTGAACAAGTTTCAGTTACAAAGTCAAATCCAGCCTTTGGCAACAGCTCTGAAAATCTATCACGAAGAATAGTTTTAATAAGAGCGCAGTCAGCCTGAGTCTGCCCGCCCAGCTCATTAATGGTGCCAAAAGCGGTGGCAGAGGCGCTTGCTCAGCTCCTGACCACGCTCCGGGCTCACACAGCAGCAAACGCTGGAATCTGGGAGCCAGACAGGAGAGGCAGGGCCAGCCCAATCCTGCTCATGGGAGTCACCTCTCCAAGAGTGACTGCGACGTTTCGCAGCTGGTAGATCATCTTCTGAGCCAAGCTGACCACACAGTTAAGGCCCAAGTGACAGAGTATCCCACTGTTGGTTCAGAAGTGCCAGGAAGAACAGGCCTTGAAGGTTTTCCAAAAAGGACTCTTGTCTTCAAAGCATCAGGTTACACATACCACCTTTCCTTAAACAACCCCCTAAAAAACTGCCCTGTTTTTCTCCCATTACCTGCACATAGAGTAGCCCTCCCCCCAAATCAGCATTGCCTCTAATTTCATACACCTGCAGGAGAAGCACATGCAGAAACTCAATACAGCTCCAAGAGCAAAAGCCAGTCTAAAACCTAATCTAATCCCTAAATTTTAGAGTGCACTGGACTTCCAAAGAGCACCCAGGGCCAGGGAGGAAAGCCAACCCCAGCACGAGACAGACAGACTGTGGCATGAGGCAGACACAGTCATGTCCTCGTTACACAGCCATTTTGACAACTTTGAACACGCTCACCACAACACGCCCAGCCCCAAGCGGGATTAAGGGCACTGCTTTTTCACTGTGCGCTCAGCTCCATCCTCCCCAGAGCCTTCAAGAGCTTCCCGTGTGAGTCCAGGGCCTCTGCACAGGCCACGGAAGTTGGTGGGAGCTCGTTGCAAGGCGTGAGGAAAGCGTTTTAAGCGTTTTGGCACTGTGCACCAGGTGTATTTCCATAGCAGTCACGGCAGACAGGCCTGCTGTGGCCAGACGCTCCGCTTAACGATAAACTCCAGTTTGCTTTGGAGCTCCAGTCTTTTAAGTGAAGAAATGCAGATATCAACTGCATGAGGGCCCTGACAGGGACCTCACAGAGAGAGACGCGCTGAGACACGGGCACAAATGCGGGTCAACGCAAGAGAAGGCAGCGGGAAAGGAACCCTGCCTCAGCCCTTACCTTTTTCTTCATGGCTGTGCTCGGCATCACCCACCTGCAGGGACAAGAGCGCCTGGTTAGGGCCTCTGCGGGGCCTCGCGGAGCCACGGGGAGGCCTCGAGGGCCCCCCCCACCGTGGCCCACCCGTGACCAACGGTCACACGCCGCCCCCCACCGCTACCTCCAGCGGCGAGAGGCGCCTCGGGGCCGGCGCGGCGCTGCCCGCGGGCGGCAGCCGGTGCCCGCTCGCTCCGGGCTCGGCCTCCTGCGCGGCCG
>JAYECN010359459.1:0-23591 GCA_035222435.1 Microcambeva ribeirae | reverse complement strand
GCCCCGTGCTCTGGGTGTCCCTGCTGGAGCAGGGGGCTGGACTAGGTGATCTCTAGAGGTCCCTTCCAACCTCAACCCTTCTGTGATTAGGTGTAGTCCTGAGGAAAGGGTTTGGACTAGAGCTTCTGGAACCTAAAATCTTCTCTTCCTCTGAAAAATGGACGTGGCCAGAGTTTTACAATTCCCCTGGTGCGTGACTCCGCTGTTGCTGTTGCATCATCTTACAAAGGCAGCTCTGCCTGCGTCAAGGCACAAACCGGGCAGGAGTTTCAGCAGCCGCAACAAGTGGGTAAGAGGGGCTGTGCTGACGCCTTGGGCAGGTCCGGTGGGAACGCAGCAGACTTGGAGTGAGGTTTTCCAGAGTACCTTTGGCTGGAAGTGCGTATTCTGTCACCCTGTCACAGGGTAAGTCAATGAAGAGGCTGCCCTGTCCAGAATACCGCATCCCAGTTTGTCAGCCGGTGCTTGGGAAGCAGCAGCATAGTTGGCATCTTTCACTTCTGGAAGAGCACTGTGTGGTCCTCTGTAGCCCAACGGGGAAATAGCGACAGTCTCTTTGGGGAAACCTCTGCCTCTTGCTGACTCTGAGACTCTTCTACAATTTGCTTTTTGTTTATGGAGGCAATAGGCCGACGGCTGCACTGTTACTTTGCCCCATTGCCCACTGTCACAACTTCTTCTTTCACGTTTTGCTACCGAAGCACCAATTTCTTGGAATTATACCCTTTCTGATGCCTTCCATTGCTAATTTAGCTTTAAGTGATCCCTGGGCAGCCGCAACTCCAAGTGCCTGTAGGTGGCTGGGCAATCTGTCAGGGCTCACCCTCCCGGAGATGCCTTGTTCCAGTGCTTCCACCAAATATTTTAAGTGGAATCATCTGTTTTACGTCCGCATTATAGAGCAGTGCTCCAGGTCTGTGTGATTGCGGGTTTTGTCGGCTGCTATTTGCAGTTCCATGTTTGGGGCCGGGTGCTCGCACCCCTTGTCCCTGCTCTCCTGGGCCTTCCCGTGCCCTGGAAGGCCAGGTTAGCCCGTGCTCCTGGAGACGGAGCCGTCCCCTGGGAGTCCGTCACCGTTGCGCTGTTGAACTGACTGCCCGCCTGCTTGTGGGAGCTGCTTCCCTAGGTCTGGGCCGCTGAATGAAAGGCCGAGAAACTCTACAGGGAGATATTTTCAAAATTAAACATTTAGGAAACCTGCGCCAGCCCGAGCTAACCACTTTACCTGGAGACGTTCGCGCAGCGTTTTGCAGACTTGAGACCTCCGTTTCCCAGAGGTCATAAAATACCTGCTGCCTTCCCCCTTGGCGAGGGATGGATGGGTTTCCTCCTTCCCTCCTGGGTGCCGTCTCGGGAAGGGAGGCTGCCGGGAATGGACAATACGGATGCGCTGGCTGTAGCAAGCAGGCCCGGCCTGCTGCTCTTCGTTCTGTGGCCTGTAATTGCGCCTAAAGAAAGAAGGAAGGAAGGAAGACCCGTTTGTTACACTATCAGAGCCGCCGTTGTGACTTAGACTGAAAAAAATTTAACTTTTATTATAACCGCTGCTTTTTTGCCACCTTGGAAGTGCAGCACACTGAGACATATGAAACCCAAGCGTGCATGCGTGCACACACACACACAAACATATATAGTTACACACATACGTAAAATCTTCATTAGGTTTTCCATCTGCAGAGCATATCCCCATAGAGACTTCAGAACAGCCCTTCAGATAAAGTAACAGCTAAGTATTCGCTGCCTGGTTTTGTGGTTGGGGAAATTGAGCTGCTGCAGAGTGAAGTGATTTGCTCAAGGTTGCTTTGAAAGCTGAGTATTTAGAATTACATTTTTTTCCTTGATTTTTATTTTTTTTTAATTAGCATGATTTTGGCCCATAGTGTGTTCTTAGGTTTTATAGGTGTCTACAGATGAAAACTGTCGCTGGTAAGAGCCGATGGATTTTGTTGATTTGGTTTGGCTAAGAATAAAATCAGAATCTACCTGCTGAATAGGCACAAGACGCTTATTACTCCTCTCTGCTCTTGGGCCAGTGCAGATTTAGGCTCCCTTGAGCTGCATCTTTGTGACGGCTGCGTAGCTTGTGCCTGGCAGTGGCACTTCATCCTGACAGGGTGAATCCAGCCCTTCCCAGCACGGGGATTAGAAGCCAAGTGTGGGTGAAGAGCCCAGACGGGTGAAAATTGCTGCTGAATAACTGGCCTTGCACAGTTACGCTGGTGCTAGTGAACAGTGTGTGGGAATCGGGATCGCCTAATCCTCACTTCTCTTACCCTCAAGTTACAGGCAGAGAGATAATGCACCGTGTTTTCCTACAGCGTGAGAAAAGCGGATCTTGTATCACCAAAAATGCTCAATTTGTCATGTATCTTAATGGCATATTCCTACCAGTGTAGCCTGATTGCTGCATTGGGGCCAGCTGCTGAACCAACGTTGTCTGAAACACCCTCAGAAATATCCTATATGCTTCCATCCATGTGTTTGTGCACCATAACTTAAAAATGCACCTCCATGACCCCACCTTAGAGGGAAAACACCTGCTTTTACCCATGGACCTGTTTCATGGTGACAGCAATATTAGATGCAAGGGGCAAAAATCCCTTCTAATGGGGCAGGAAAAAGGACAGAGCTCTAAAGCGCCGAGCTGGCACATGGGTGTGTTTTGGTGGAGTGACGTGTGTGTGTTAGTTTAAGCACATGTATAAAAGCCCAAAGAGCCGAGGCCTGGAGGATTGTCCCTGCTTCGGACTGTGGCTTGGGAGCCGCCGAGAGCTGAGGAGGATTCAAAGGTTGGTGGGCTGTGAATTGTTATTAAAGGCTCTATTAGGTGGCTTGTAAGAAGAAAATACCCTACCAGTTACAAAAAGGAAACAAGATGAAAATTAAATCAATACAGTTGAATGGCTGGAAACATGCTCTTCGTTCCTAAATTCCTGCGCTTGAAGCTTCATCTGTAGTCTCAGCCCTTGGTGGGTCTCATGAAGACAGATGAGCCACGGAAGGGATCAAGCTTGCCAAAGCTTGATAAACTCTGTCTTTTTTTAATCATCCTGTGTAGCATTGGGTGTAAAACTTGCCCAGAATAGAAGCTGTAGGTTTCAGGCCCAAGTAATCTTTTTTCCTGAGCTGTGGAGCCAGCCCAGGAGAGCTGTTAGATGCCCTAAAATAAATAAATATTAAGCCCGAGGGAGAGATGGGTAGGTAATTACCTGAGGTCTGGCTTCTGTGTGCTCTCAGAAACTTAATTTGAAGTGTGGATGGCCGAACGGGCCCTACAGGAGGGGGCGCGTGGCTGCCGTCAGTGCATTGGCCCTGGCGTTTTTCATCTGCTCTCTGCATCCGCCACGCAGGGGGAGCTGCCGGGTTTGGCGGGGGGAACGCGCGGGGTTGGAGCGAGGGCTGTGCTGCCTCCCCTAGCCTGGGGCCCGCTGCTGTGCGGGGCAGGCGCCTTCGTGGAGCCGCAGCGTGGCTTTTCCTGCTTTCCGTTTGGAAACGCTTGGCCCTGTTGTCTGGGAAAGGGTGAACGTATGAAAGCCGCAGAAAAATCAGACCCCAACGGCCCTCCGTAATATAAAGACAGCGCGCTGGCGCGGTGAAAGTAGATGGAGCGAAGGGACCGAGTGCACCCGCTGGACGAGCGGCCTGACCAGGCCTGGGCAGGACTCAGCTCAGCGGGTGCGACGGCGCGGCCGGGCCTTGGAAATACCCTTGGCTTTGGTGGGGCTGCCCGATCTAGAGCTGAGCCGTGCACGGGCCGCGATGTCTCCCGCATGTTTATTTTCAGTCCTTTAGGTGCCTTCGGCAGCGTGGGAGCTGATCCCTGGTAGTTCCTATGGAAGGCTCTGGCTGCAGCAGTCAGCTCTGAGCTGAAGATCTGAGCGGGTCTGAGGTGCTGGGCTACGTTTTCCTTGCGTGAAATCCCCACGCCTGTCCCTGAGGACGGCCCTGGGGCGCAGCAGGGCTGGGTTGTTCCTCCCGTGCCTTCCTGGGCCTCCCACCTGCCGGTCGGGGCTTGTTGCAGAGGCCGGGAGCGCTTGGAGCTGGAGCGCGGCGTGGAGGCGGCGGCAGCCTTTGTGTGCTGCGTCCTCATCGCTCCCGGCTTTCCAGAGCGTCCCGGCGAGGCGTTAGGAGCTGGGCTCGGGATTCAGTAGCGCTGGGGCTTTTGAGGCCATGCCCAGGTTTGGGCATCACAGAGCAGAGCCGGATTTGGTGGCGCCAGCAGCGCACTGAGGCTCACGAGCAACGTCCTTGGTGCAGGGAGCCGCGTCTCCATCCCGCAGCTTCCAGCAAGCGTGCCGGGGCTCAGGTTTGGCCCCCGGGCTCCTGGGATTAGGCCAGGAATCGTAACACAGCAAAGTCCTCCTTGGTAGGACTGGCCGCCCTCCCAGCGCTGTGGGGTGGCTGCCCCAGGACCAGCTGCAGGGGTGGTTGTGGAGAGAGGCTCTTCCCCAGGCCTGCAAGAGCTGCTGGCTGCTGCCGTGTGCTGAAAAGCTTCAGGATTTCTTGCGATATTGAACTGTGTGCCTAAAAAGTGGCAGTGTGTGGGCAGAGAGGATCATCATACCCGTGCGAATGGAGTCTCACCAGGCCAGTGCTCTTGGGCTCCTTGCGTTGGTCCCGCTGGAGAGCAGAGCCAGCCTGTCCTGTGGCATGGCCGGACTCCCCGTTTGGAGACGGCGTGCCAGGTTTGCCCCTTTTGTCAAGCTGCTCAAATTTGGAGCTTTTCCAGAGGTTCTTATTTTGGATGCAAACGTCCTGTACCAACAAGAAGAGAAGGAAAGGTCGGTGAACCTGCGTTTCTTCTGTAGTGACGGAAGCAAGTGGCAGCAATCCAGGATCTCAGCAATGACACTCGGAGGAGGATGTTATTTTTACCTGCTTGTATTTGCAGAATTGCCTTGGTTTTTGGAGGGAGTTGCTAAGCCATTGCAAGCAAGGAGCTCAGATCCCAACAGTGCCCTTTGTAAACGCGTCCTGCTCTGGCTTTGGACAATTTTGGGGTTATTACTCATGAGATTTGTCATTGTTAGTGCCTTTCATTGCCAGTGCAAGTGCATTAGCCCTCACTAGGGTGGTTTTTATCTTAGGCTTGAACATATCCTGAATCAGAGTAAAAGCTTGGTTAAAATTCTGCATTTCAACAAGACTATTCAAGCAAAAACGGCTTTAGGTTGCTTATCTTCCGTTTTTTTGAAAAGCAGGAAATCGACCATAGTTGGATTGAATTTAAAACAAAACCAGGAGAGAGGTTCACGCTGTGGAAACGCTTCTGTTGCTCTGCGTGGTCCAGCAGTTACCCGTTGCAGGAAGCCCACCTGGTTATTTGTAAAAGCTTAAAAGAACAGTTTGAGCAATGCAAACAGTTCCCCATTACACCTCCCTAGCATCAACCTCAGACCTTGGGGAGGGGTTTTGGTACCAAACCTGCAAAGGTGCTAAAGAAGATCCCTTAAGTCGTTCGTTTTGGGTTTTTTTTGCCCGTTCCTTCGGGAGCTGCAGAAGGTGAAGGGCGCGTGTTGTCGAGCACCGGCGCTTCTGGCTGTGCCGGGGCTCAGCTGAGCTGCCCTATGGGAAATGCTCTGAATTTACAGATTTGGTCATTGACTCCCGCAGCCTCCTAGTGCTCTTGGCCCTTTGTGCGTGTGTCTCTTGTTTTATAAGTAGGGAATCTGTGAGAGCTCTTGGATCTTTACGATGCCTCTTGCACCCTAAAGCACCCCCTAATGAAAACCAGGTCTGCGGCACCTGGCTGCGTATTGACTTGCTTTTAAAATCCCTTCCACGGAGCACTCAGCTTCAAACCGCTGTACACGGACATAGTCGCAGGAAGGGCGAGGTTGTACGTCTAGACATAACCCTTGTATATAGCTGTGCAGAAATAAGGGCAGCTCAAAACACGCTGCTCCGCCGCATGCACCTTTATGGCTCTTCTGTATCGTTCAGATAAAACGAGATCTCTCCAGGGCACAGGCGGCGTCTTCTCTGTTTCTACAGTAGAAAGTACCCCATTTAGTTTATAAATAATAACTGTTTATATAGTGTTCGCCTCTAACCTTTCTGTTCCCTGTGAAAATACAAGTATTGCTGTCTTTGCAATATTCTTTACTTTAAGTATGGGGAGAAATATCATTATTTAAAGAGTAAGGTAAATTACTGTTTAAGGGTATAATAAATTTAGTGTAGCTGACCACTGTAGTAGCTCTTTTTTCTGCTTGATAATGAGGGCAGACTAGACTTAAAACTAGCGACTGATGGTTAATAGAAACCTATTGCAGAAACCCTGTGGTTAGAACATATAATTTGCATAGATCTCTCTGGACGCTTTCCAGGTCGGAGTTTTAGGAGGCACCACCACTACTGCATACCATTTATTTTTCCTGGCATCCTTCATTAGAGCTCCCCATAAGAAGGTGCTTTGCTGCCCCTGGCCATGGCCGGTCCCAAGGTGAGCAGCCGAGCCCCAGCTCTCATCGTCACCTGGAGGGAAGTCCCCGAGGTGGAGATGAAGCTCCTGAAGTGGCGCAGAACCTTCCCCTGCTGCTCAGGAAGCTTCCCAGGCCGCTGATCCTACGGGGAACGCGCGGGCTGTGAGGCCGTCGTGCCGAGCACGAGCTGCTCAGGGGCCGGTTGGCACTTGTGGCCTCCACCAGAGGCCTCGGCAGCGGAGGAGGAGGAGGAGTAAGTGATGCTCGTGCCCTTTCTTCCTGCGGAAGCTGTGCTTGGGAAATTCCCTGTGGTTTTTATGCAACTAAGCGATGCTGCACATTGCATAGGGAATGCTGGGCAAGTATTGCCTTGTGCGGGAGCGCTGGAGAGGGGCAAAAAGAGCGTCCGCGCGTGAAGCCTCAGCAGAGAGGGAGAAACGGGGGGCGGGCGCCCTGGGGACGAGGGGCTAGCCCAGTGAAACGGGGTGCCCTAGCCGGAGGCGGCGCCGGGGCCGCATCGCGCCGTTTGATACGGACTAGCCGGTGTCGGAGCCGCCCCGCTTCCCAGCACGGATCTCCCTCCGTCAGTTGTACAGGGAGACAAGTTTCTTGAAATGGAAGCTTCAGACTGTCAGGGTAAATATTTATGCAGGGGATGGTGCCGTCTCTTAATCCTGTGCTTATCGGCAGTGCCTTCGCTTCGACTGACTTTCCTACCGTGGGAATGAGGAGTGACGTGGAAATCTTTTTCATGAGATCCCTGCATATGTTGTGTGTAATGTGGCTAGCACCGCAATTTAAATGCACGTATAAGTTTGGTCTCCCAGGCACACTGGCTTTTGAAGTCCCAAAATTGCTTCTTCGCTACCCGCATGGAACAAACCAACCCGCTTGGCTCAGGGAAGGCTCCTTGAGCTGCTCATCTGGAGGCTCCCAGTGGCAGCGCATAGGAAGGTTTCTGGTGCTGTCTCCCCTGGGCGCTTGCTGCGGGTCCCCTTGTCCCCTGCAGGGCTCTCCCAGCCCTGCGTGTCCAGGTGCAGGGCCCGAATGCTCGGGCTGCTGTTTCCTTTGCGCTTGCAAAAGGAGTGGTGACCTGCTAAGTTTCCGTGGTTGATGAAGCGACCCCAAAACAGCGTGTGGATTTTATCCTGTTAGAATTACAAAGCCTGTGGATGGGTTTTGAGAGAAAGAAGTGCTGTCCGAGTGCAGGGTGCGATCGCGCGCGGGGCCACGCAGCAGCCCAGGTCCCGGCGGCTGCGCGGTGGGCACAGAGATGCGCCGTGCCCTGCCCGGGTCTCGCAAACGAGTCCGCCCAAAATACTCGGGTACTGTCAGCTTGGGCACTGAATCCCTGCGCGGTGCGTTGTAGTACAGGTGTCTGGTTGGATCCCTTTAAGCAGTTCAATAACTTTGTACTCCAAGTGCATGAATTTATGGGGAAAGCCAGAAATGGTGCTAGACAGGGAGCAGAATTGCTGCTCTCTCCGGAGTCTGTCCCAATCCCACACGTTACGCACGGGAGTTTGTGGATGACCGTATTGCCGTATCATGGTGCTGCGCATGACTGATCAGCTCTGCCCTTCAAATGCTATTAACTTCAGTCTGCTTAATCTATATTCCTATATGTTGAACACAAAGCAATGCTGGCTAAGGGATTAAGGGAGAATTAGGTATTTGTTCCCTAATCCTGAATGTTTATAAATCAGTATTAATTACTTTAGAGGAAGCATTCGTAGCTGGGTGCTTTTAAAGAGTTTACATCCTAGCTTTTGTAATAGTTTGGTGATCCATCTGGCTAATAAAAAGACTTCACTGCAAAAGAAGAAATAAAATCCAGTGCTGGGAAGTGTGAGCCTTTCTTAGTAGGGGGTAATTGCTGCTACTATGGATTGTTATAAATTAAAAATAATGGGGTAGCCACATCCCTCATAGCTGGTTGTGAAGATGCTGCCGTAGATGGAGCCTGGCCTGGGGGGAAAGTGGAGAAAACTGAACCCAGCCAGTGGGACCTGCTGCTTCTCGAAGCAAATTTATGCACTTCCAGGCAAGGGTGGTGATGATGTTGTTGTTATTATTTATTATTTTCAGAGGGGCAGATGAGTGTCAGGGGTGTGGGTGGGCACTGAGCATCCTGCCAGGTCTGTGGCACTGCAGGCACAAACCGCAGCTCATCAGGGCTGAGGGATGGGGTGTAAGGGATAAGGGGGGTTATCTCCAGTCTCCTCTGGAATCACCTCCAAAAGACCCTCTTCCCACTAACAGGAACAACAGACTCAAAGCAAAGGGGGGCTTCGCTGGAGCGGGAAATCCTGCACTGAGCATTAGCAGGGCTATTGATTGCCCCAGATTCAGCATTTAATCCTTCTTTAAGCACAGATCAATTCCATTATGTATTTTTTTTTATTTTTTTAACTCTTCATCAGATTGCTCCAGCACAACTGTGTCTTCTGCACAGGGCTGTCACTTGTCACTTGTGTCCTGCTGCCTTCCTGCACGCTGTGTGACTTGTGCTGTCAAGCGCATTGGAAGCATTTTTGGGCTCCCTTTTATTTATTATCTTCATAAAGCTTTAACCACTTTTCCATGATGGTGAAATATATCTGTCTGCATGAGGAACTGGGGGGGGACAGGGAAGGGAATGTGATGGTTATGGGTATTAAAAAGGTTTTTTAAATTTACTTTTATTGCACTGGTCTTGACAAAGCACATAACTCACAAGTGGGGCAGCCACTGCTGAGCTGTAAAGTTGCCCCTCATGTAGTAACACTGCCCAAACTTGGCTGTCCTTGTGCCATCGTGTTCATGCCAGTGCCACGTATATTCAGGGCTATAGTCTGTCATCTCTTTCTAACATCTTGCTCTACTGCTCTGCAATAAAATAACTGGGGCAAACGTTAGTGTTTCTGTTTAAATTATATTAGAACGTAACGTGTCGGTGGAAGGAGGGGTATAGATGGAGAGGAGGGACTTTTCCAGGTCACTTACTGGCACAACCGGAACCTCTATCGTTTCTCAGGTAATGCAGTTTTTAAATGTCAGTCTAGACATCCGTGGAGCTATTCTAACCTTTTCTTTCTTTTTTTTACCACTCTGACAGTTGTTTCTGTACTTGCAAATGATGGTGGTTGGCATAAGAGAAACACCTAAATAGGGTAGATCTAAGCTGGGAGGAGATTTGGGCTGTTTTGTTTCTTTTTGCATCCAGCAAGTACTTGTTTCAAATACTGATGCTCTCTTGAGCTGTTGCTGACTCCATCTCTGAGAAGGACATTCCTATTTAGCCCCAAGGCAGTCTGTGTCAACAGGACCCTTGGTGTTGGCTTCAGTGAGTCTGGTACTGTCTAACCTGAATGTCCTTGCCTACGCAGCAATTCTTAATGGAATAATTTTGGGAAATGCTAAATTGACCTTAAATGTTCCCATACAGGCCGGGTTTTGTGTTCATTCATTCATGGTTTGTCCCTTTCTGCTTGAACGTCCTGCAGGATTGCTTTGGCAGTGGAAGGTAGCGCAGAGGAGAAGGTGGGCTCTGAGCGCAGGATAGGCCCCGTTCACAAAAATAAACAGGCAGACGTGGAAACCATCGTTAGCAGCTAGCAACAGGAAGAATGTGAGAGGTGATGGGTGGTGGGAGGCATCAAAGGCTGGTTTTTCAGCTGCTAATTTCAGCCGCGTTTGGGTAGCGTGCGGCACTGCGAGAGCGGTGTGATACACGGGCATGCAAACGCTGCCTCTCGGAGCTGGAGGCTTCGCTTCTGAAGCCGCGCGCTGAGGGCGCCAAATCCTATTAAACTTTAATGATATTTTTAGATATAACTCCTTGTGTGTCACCGCTTGAAAAATCGCGCTTGAGGGTGATGGTAGCAGAGCCTGTGGGTTAGCACCTGCGCGCGGGAGGAGCTGAGGCGGTGGCAGCCCTGGAAGGAGCCTGGGTTAGCAGCGGTAGGGAGCAGTTGCTCTGACCAAGCCACCAAAACTGCTATTATTTGTCATAATTACTGTCCTTGCCCCTTCAGCCCCTCACTTCCAGCCTCTATTTGCCAGGTGCCCTTCAACAAAGTGGGAAGGAGGCATCGGACTTCCAGGTGTGCATGAACAGAAGAGCAAAGCTTGGGTGCTTTTTTCAGTACTGTACTGATAGCTTGGTCGATAAGTAATAATTCGGATTTCCTTCTTGTTTACAGGGAGAGAGAGGTGAAAACATACTTTCTTTTGCTTTTCTGCCTTCTTTTTAATTAAAAGAATACTAAGTTTGCTCTAGGCCTGCCTCATTTTTCAGCCTTGCAAGAACACCAGGGAGTGCAGATTTCATCTGTGGCTCAGGCGTATGAAGTAGCATAATGTGAATGAGTGGTTATTCACTATTCGAGTGGGTGCAGTTGGTGAAAACACCTCCGTTTTCAGTAACTTCAATAAAAGCTTTCAAGGGGCTGAGAGGAAGGAGAGGGGGATAAGAAAGCTGAACTATTTCAAAACATCGCTTTAAAGTACCAGTACTTATTAATTCCTTTGGCACGTGTTAGAATACTATTAATCCCGATGAACGCAAATGGTATTAATGCAGATGTCGTAAGTACTTCTGCAGGCATTCAGCTGTAATTTAGCATCAATTAACTAGACCGTTTTTTAAAAGCGTTATGTTAATGCATTAAATTTCCCGGTGTGTCCTCAGGCAGCTACTGTAGCTGCTGTTGGTTCCCTTATCAGTCTCTTCATTTTTCCTTCCCGCTGCCGTTACTCGACGGCATGTGCGTCGTCTTTGTCTTCTTCCCTGGTGCCTGAATGTCAGTTCTGTTGGACATTTCTCAATCTCAGCGCTGTTCAGCTGGCCGGGCCTTTGATCTGCCATCTGGCCCTTGCATTTGACTGCTTTGGGCCCCGTAACGTGGACAGAGATGCTTGAAGAACGATGGCCTTTTGTGCTCTTGTGCATGAATGTCTAACCAGGCATTTAGCAACTAAGCTCTCATGAACACTGCAGTGATTTTTCTTAATGTGCTGCTGTTTGGCTTTCATACAATATTCTGTGTGCGTGGTGTGTTTGGGGAAGAGTCTTCAAGTCCCGCAGGCCAGCAGCACCCCCTCTCAGTACTGCCGTTCTCCCTGCTGCCCCCTCCGCACTGCTGAGATCCCTCCTCTTAGACTTTGATGGTCTGGCCTGCCTGGTGTTGTAACTCATGAAGATTTCGTCATCGTGAGGATGGGTTTGTTGACCTCAACCTCTTTGTCTCTTTGGACAGCAAAGAGTTGCTGGTCCCAGCAAGTGAGCACCCGGTCAATGAGGTTTGGTTCACGGGTCTCATAGAGCCAAACTCCACTGTTTTTTTTTCTGTGCAAAGGGCACTGAGAGTCTCTTCTTGACTCTCCAAACCAAGCAGCAAATGCCGTTTGCCAGTCTCCCTCTTCCCCATCTCCCCTGCACTTCTTGCAGGTGCCCGTAGACACTGAAGCACAACCTAGCTTAGGCTTTCTGAGGACGGAGAACTCAAAAACTAGGAGCAGACCTTGGCATGGAGATGTCAAGCAACATCTCCTGGTGTGACTGGTGGTGGCTAGCAGAAATCCTAAAGTAGCTCATGTGATCAGGAGGCATTTGGGAGACCAACCTGTGCAAGTAAATCTCCGTGTGTATATATATGCCAACACCTAAGGCACTGACTGCAGATGTAAAACTAGGAAAACTCTGTGTTCTTGTTGTTCGAAAGCAGAATTGGTCTTTTATGCAATTTCTGATAAATGTCATCAGTTGGGGATGTTTATTTTGACTTTGAGCATAGTCCATGCTGGAATGTTCCCTGGAGACCTTCTGCTGTCTCTTCTTTTCTGTTCAGGTTTTGATATCACCATCACTGGGGTTTCTGAGTACCCTCCAACCACGTGTCAAGCAATATGACTAGCGTGTGTCTCACTTCATTTCTTCTCTGGTCCTTAGGGATGAAACTGGTTTGAATATGTTTTGCTAGTTAAAATAGGTGAGTTGTTTTGTTGTTGTTTTTAATTTCGCGTTCCTAGTGAGCTACAGATGTGGTCCTTTAAGACAGTGAAATTTGACCCGTTGCCTAAACAGTGTCAGTCTCTGCTCTGGCTTTGGAGTGGGGCCCTTCGTAAGGGTTAATGCTGAGACGTGCTGAGCACACACGGCTCTGCTTGCCTTGAACAAGCGCTGGGTGCTTGACACCTCTCCAATTCAGCTCCCAGCCATTATACCACCTCCTGGCCAATTTGTTGAGATGCTTTCGCTATGCAAAATTCATGATATGCAAAACTGCATATTATTCCGAGGACTTGTTACAGTTCACTGAGGTGAAACAGCCTGTGCATTTTTATCTTTGAAGGACTTGTTCGCCTGTCTATCCGTCACATTTAATAGAATTGTACTTTCCCCATCTCGCAAGCAGTGCTGTAACGTGGACTGCAATTGAATGCTTGAAAATACGTGGGGAAAGAAGCTGTTTTGTGGTCCTGTCTATGTCTTGTAGTTAGTGGGATGCTTCTGTTGTCTTATTTACAACATAGACCAATAAGTTTCGAAGTCCAGTTGTTCAAACAGAAGTATGTAGGTCCTTTGTCCAGCCCCTTGGATGTTCCTTCCCCTCAGGCTTTTGCAGTGGTGGTTGCAGAGTTTTGTTTCAAGTGCCAACATTATAGTGTCAAGAGAGAGGGTATCAGGAGATCATAATCTCTTCCTGACAAAATTTGCTGTCTCATTGATACTCTGGTTAAAATAAATATTGCAAGGGACCATGCAGGTCTCAATTTTGTGTTTAAACATGCTTATAATCAGATGTCTGTATGGAGGGAGAGATTTGGAGTTGGTGCAAGTCAGGCACCCCTGTTGTTTGCTGTTGAGTTATGAAGGTTAATGGGAGCTCCAAAGTTCACCTTCAAATCTGCAGCTTGTCATCTTTTAGACTTAATTTAAAGAAGATCTCTGCTCTGTAGGCTCTCCGTAGTTGGTTTTGCACAAATTGAGTGTAATCCTTGATACAGGGTCATACCAGTGCTGCTACTTTGCTTAAGGTACCCTGGGAGGTGTTTGTGCATATGTTACTTACAGAGGAAGTGAGTGCAGGTTGTCTCCAACTTGCCCTTAACTGCTGCAGGGTGGTGGGGAATGGGGTACCTGGGTCCACCAGGGCAGTGAGGGCGAGTGGGGTGTCAGGAGACAAAGTGTCAAGCGCCGTAGGTGAGGCTCAGGCTTGCAGACCAGGGGCAAGGCTTTATGATCATGGAGTTGGCACCCAACTCCAGCTGTCCTCACACAGACACCAGGTAGGCTTGAAGAACTTGAACCCTGGGGCTGTGGTTTGTACCTTCACATCAGGGCATCCCCTTGGGCGCACCGAGGGGGATGCCGGCCATATGGATAGTCCAGCCAGGATTGCTGCTCCCAGTCTTAACGTTTAAGGCAAAAATTCCCCTCTGCACAGCCTAGAAACACTCTGAGAAACCCTCCCTTTTTGAGTGTGTTTTTTTGTCCAGGCAACACCAAGAGAGGACAAATCTCAGACTTAATTTGAGCATATTTGGAAGAGGTCTTTTAAAGCTATTTTCTGATGTGGCAATCCTGTTATTAGGCAAAATGAACATTGTAGGGGCCTTGTTAAGGAGGACCTCCGTGTCGAAAATAGAGCAATGGCTAAATGTCATTGTGGGGTTACATAAAGCGGGACTCTTCGTGCTCTGGGAGGCTGGTGGAAGGGCACGGCATGGGAGCAACCCAGACCTATACGTGCACTTAACTGCAGGACCGATGGCCCTGTTGCAGCCTTGCTACAGCTGGGGTCCGAGTGGGTGACTTCTCAGCTCTACTACTATTTGTAGGTGCCCGAGCTGGTATCTCATGTGGCTTCCTCGCAAGCCTGATGGTGGGCACGTTGGACTTGCCAAGACTGTGGCTTTGAGTGAAGCTCATCTCTAATTAAAAACACAACCCTGAGCTATAGAAAGTACAACCTCCTCTTGATAAAGAGGAAGAGGTGAAGATAAAATGCAAATATGGTTAGAAACATACAGAAATATAGTGCCTTTTTTCAGTATCTCTCCTCAATTCTTGCTCAGCCTTACTGCAGTCTGCCTGTAACAACACATCGTGGTGGTCTCTGCTGGGCTCGCGCTCTTCGAGAGGAGCGAGCAGGGAGCAAACCAAGCTGAGCCCATGGACAGAGGTTAACCCGGAGCTTTTGGCATTGGTTCAGGTGTCCCTGTGCATGTCCTTTTATCAAAAGATTTATCCAAGTGTCCTTCTGATAAACGACCTGAAAACCCACCCTTATGACATATCTTCTCTATCCAGCAAATACGGACACTTGGCAAATTCTCATTATGTTCCTTTGGTCTGGATCACTGCAGTCGAGTGAGGTTAGTTAAGAAAAGAGCAGTGTTAGGCACTGCTAAACAAGTAAGGAGAGCCTCCTAGCTGGGACTAAAGAGTGGCTGGAAAAAAAAATACAGAAATAAACCTGGATTCAGGAACTAGGTAAAACTCATGACTGTTGTTTTCAGAACTGTAGATCTTCATCAGGAATATGAAGTAATCAAGATTTCCATTTAAAAGCCTGTGCAGAAGCTGAGCTGGACTCGTCCTAGGGTATGTGCCTAGGCTTGACATTCTCCCTCCACCCAGACTGGTCGTGTTGCAGCGTGCTCGGACCGTGGCCGTGCTGGCAGCACCCGCGTCCCCTTGCTCGTGGGGCTGGCTCTGGGCACAGCCCTTCCTTTCCCACTCGCAGACGTGGCCTCCTCCGTCGTGGGGCCCGGGAGCCGGCGCTGCCCGGCACACACGGGAGTGCAGCGCCCAAGGGAAGTTCCAAAGGGTCTGTAGACATACAGACCCCGGGCGAGGTGCTTGGGCACCGCTAGCAGGGACCCTGCTCGCGGGCAGCGAGGGCTGCGTGGGGTTTCTGCCTCCTCACACCTAGCGCAGGCGGGTCCAGCAGCTCCGAAATGGGGGCTTTGGTTATGGGCAGCAGATACTTGGTGGCCAAATCCCTCCGTGTTGGACCCCACGGCACAGAGGGCGAGTGAGCTGCACTGCGCAGGCCGGCGGACACATAGGGTTTGTACCTGCAGGGCTTCACTTTTATTCTTCCTTTTTTTTTTTTTTTCTTCTTTGTTTTTTCTTCCTCTTGAAGAAATTATGCCCTGAAGTAGGAGAGGTTCTGTCTCTTCTGGGCTGAAAATTACCTTGTGATCTTAATGACTCGGAGGTTAAAAATTAAATTTCAGCTGCAATTGATGTGGTGGCAGATGTAGCTTCTTCAAATACAGGAGAGGTGATGAAAAGTAAAGAGGGATGAATAGATTATTGTTTTTATTAAAGGTATTACGGAGAAAGAAATTCTTCTCATGAACAGACCTTCCTTATTCCCATCTTCTCAATAAATCACTGCTGCAGTGTCAGCTCGTGCTGGGGATCTTGCTCAGGAATGTTTTAGATGGGAAGACAGACATCCATTATAAGAAAACAAACTGCATTATGCGATCCCTGCAAGGGTTATGGTAGTTTACAGAGAGCGAAATATTTACCATCTGATTCGCATAATAGGTAAGATAAAAAATTGAATATTAAGGTGGAGAGAATCGCCCGAGGGCACAAGCCACTCCTTCCCTGCCAGGATGGATTAATGAACGGCTTTCACTCCCCCTGGCTTTGCTTTGCTTTGTACTTGAAAGTCTTTGCTGCAGCAACTTCAGACTGTAATTAAATTGACTGGAAAACTGAATTATCTTCAGAGAGCTACCCAGATCACGGATGAGGTGCATGAACTTTTATTTGTCCACCCTAAGCATGTGTCACCTTCAACAAGCAGCAAAATAATCTCAGTGTTTAATAAAACAAAAGGAAGTGGGGTCTTAGGAAGCTGGATATAAAGACACAGCGAGGTTAATCTTGAGAGGGAGGAGGACGGAGTGTCCTGGCCTGTGGGTTCACAGACCCTGTTTTGGTAGAGGTTTTTGAATGGCAGCAGGATTCAAAGAATGCTGTTTATCCATCTTAAGTTGCGGCACTCGTTATTGGGATAAATAGGTTTGAATGTTGTTGGTATTTGAGCTTAATTAAGCAACAGAAAACCGTCTTTATAGGCTTGTAACAATAGCAATTTCAGCAATGGTTACAATTTCTTTTAAATATGCATATTTTTCTTTAGGACTTTGTATTTGATGACATACTTTCATAGCTTTAGTAAAGCGTATAGTAATGTACTTACATTGGTGTTTAGGATCTGAGCATCCCTGTCACTGTCACTTAAAGGCATCTGATGTTGCTCAGCAACTCGGCAAGACTGACCTTTAATGTCAGTACGCTGGAAAAAAGTGGAACCTGCCAACAGCTCAAATGCTGCACGGCAGCGTTGAACTCCCTCGGGATACGGGGCAAAGAATTGTGTCGGAAATTCCTGAACTGAGTAACTGAACTCATTTGTGTTTTGTTATTTAATTAAATTTTTATGGAGGCGGCTGAAAATTCGGCTGGGGGGGAGCTGGACCAGGGCTCCCCGTGCCGTGGCCGCAGCGTAGGGGGGTGCCGAGCGCTGCTGGCGGGGGTAACGTCTCCCGTAAGATTTGGCAAATAGGACAGGTGCTTTACAACCAGTCTGTAAACTTCTTGCATTTAGAATTGTAATGGAATTACAGCGGAATAAATTTCCCTCTAAAGAGGAGAAACGTCTCGCTGCCGACTTTCTCCCGTGCTTTGCAAGGTTACGAAGGGAATTCAGAGCGCGTTTTGGCACGCTCCGCGTGCTGTGGTCTGCATTCAGATCATCTTTTTAATTTCCCTCTCCAGTCAGCTTTCCCCTGGGGCCTCTCCCCGAGCTACCTTTCTTGTGCTAAGCCCCTGGGAAGTTGGCAGCATCCTTAAAACTTCAAATACATTCGCAGCAAAGGCTCTTGTTGGGGCAGATGAGTGTGATCAAATGTGAAGCCGCGTTTGACTGACTTCTCCTCCTGAGATCCACTTCCCTTCAGTTTAAATGAGACAAGTTATCCCCCAGCGCAGCCTTTGAAGAGTTTCTCTGGCGGCTTGGATGAGGGGCCTGCAGGAGGAGGAGGAGGAGGGAGGCTGGTGGCTGGAAGCTGAAGGCCAGCAGACACATCGGGCGCCTCTGGCGGTTTTTTGAGCAGGCTGGAAGGCAGGATCAGAAGTCGCTCTGACGGTCATCACGGTGTTGGTGTTAAGCACGTGGCCTGGTGTGTGGTAGCCTGTCGGTTCCGGCGGTCCCTGTGCTGGGAGGAGGAGGAGGAGCCGGCGCACGGGGCAAGTGCCGGGTTTGGGGCTGCTCGGAGCCTCCCCACCGACCCCGCTGATCAATAGCCCCATTCACCAGCGCCTCTCTCGGCCTCTCAGCGTTTCCTTCTCCCTTTCTGCCCAAGTTCAAATATCGAAGGTCAGTGTAAGTTCGTGTTGCTATTTTGCCATGGGAGTGTGTGCCGTTGTGGAAAAATAATTAAAAAGCAGGGGGCAATAACGCTCGCAATGCCCGCGTTCCCTGCGGGAGGCACGAGCCGGGCGCTGGCGCGTCTCCCGCAGCGGCTGTGGGCAGGTGGCTCCTGCGCCCTCGCTCGGCTTCCCAGGCCTCCCGCGTCCTGGGCTTAGAGTTGGTCTGGTTTATTTTTTATTTTTCCCCTCTTGTTTGTGCAAATCCTCCTCGTTTGGGTGCTCCGTAGGTCTCCAGGGACCATTTGCTTTAGTCTCCTGTGCATTGCAGCCGAGCTGAAGGGAATGTGGGGAGCAGGCGCCCACTTTGGAGGGGAGGCGGCGGTGACACGTCCCTCCTTCCCGCAAGCCCAGGGCCTGCCCAGGCCCCGGGGTCGGGGAGCAAGCGGGCAAGGTGAGGACGTGTTTCATCTTGTCGGAGAGCAAGAAGATGCAGGAAGGGCTGCGGAGCATGTTGACGTGGAGCAGAGCTGTGCTACCTCTCTAGCCCTTTCTGCAGGCCACTTCTGAGTGGGGAGCAGCAAGAGGCCCCTCTGATACAGGGGGTTACGGGCACAACCTGTCACACGGAGCACAGGCTCCCCAGGGAGCAGGTCTTGGTGGCCCCGGCACTGCTGTCCTGCCTGGCGCTGCTCGTGCCAAAAGGATCGAGGGGACAGACCCGCTCTTCAGTGCAGCTGCTTCCAGCTTTTCCTCATCTTGTTGGTCAGACCGATTCCAGACCTCTGGAAGAGAAGCTCCAGCTCTGTTCTTCATGTTGCTCTATTTTTAAGCAATTCTTGAGAAACGTGCAGGCACCCACGCACGTGTGCGGAGTTGGATTTCAAGTCCTAACAGGAAACGTGCTATCTCCTTGAAGATTAAAGTGCCAAGTGCCTCTCTCCGGGTTGGGAACCTGACACGGGTGTGATTATGCGTTAGAGATTGCTTTGTGGTATCAGCAGGGAAGAGGGATGAACGGGAAAACAGAAGGGTAGAGACTTGTTGAGTTCTGCAACCGTCTTCAAACAGATGTGGGAAGCCTGGGGGGCTGCATCTGAGGGGATATGTGGAAGTCAATCCAGAGGGTTTTAAGAACACGCTCTTCGCTTTTGCTAATACTTGTGATAAGGGAATATTGCCAATTTGGGACAAAAGGTTGCAGAGCAGATGCCGTAACACACGTCCTCAGCACTAAGGGTTCAAGGAGCACCAGGTCAACTTCCAATGAGAGATTCCCTGTTGCTGCTGCTTGGGGGGCGAAAAAGCCACCCCTGCTGCCCAGGCGGGGAGGGTGTCGCATCTGCCACCGCAGCATCTCCAGAGCCCGCCAGGTCAGCCCACGGTTACTCTCGCTGCTGGAAGAAGCCTTAAAAAAAAAGAAAAAAGAAAGAAAAAAGAAAACAAACTTGTCAAAGGCTGTTTGAGTGGAGTCACAGGTTTGTAGCTGGTCTGCAAAACTGGAAACGGAGCTGCAGCGTGTGAAGACAGCGGGGCCGAGGTGACGGCTCTCGCTGGTGACAGCTCCTTCCCAGCCGCGTGATGCTGCTCCTCGGTGGGACGCCCGGCGCGGCCCGTGTCCCTCCGCGGCTCCCCGGGGTTATGTAGCTCGTCCCCAGCTGTTGTACCCTTCACTTATCAAGTGTGCGGGTGTCTTCGGAGCAACCCCTGGCATTTCTCTCTCTTCTTGCCTGTCATTCAGGATGGCGAAAGAATGTGCTTGGCTTTATTTCAGCAAGCACGAAGTACCGGTAGGCTTCCCTGAGACCAAGCGGGCTGTGGTCTACAGAGCAGGACACAGAGGTTTTCATGCCCCGGAGCTGGATCTCCCCGTGCAAATGGGCCTTCGATGCCCATCTGAAAAGCATCGCCTTTGCCAGGCAGCTCTTAAGCCTCTGACGTGTTTTATTAATCATATGATAAAGGGTGGCTGCATCCTCCTTCCTAGCACGCAGATTGACTTGAGCGTCCCTCACCTGCCTATAGGTACCCCGATAAAGTGGATCGAAACCTCATACGATGCTTAATCTCCTCGGGTGGAGGAAGGGGCAGAAAGAAAGAAAAAGCCCCTCTGTTTTCCGTACAGATGGAGGGCGGCTCGGGGCAGCCAGGGTTGGCACAGGGTTAGCGCCGGCGCGAGCCGGGTCTGCGCGTGCCGACGCCGGCGGGGCCGCGCTGCCCGTTGGTGCCCCGGCGTATCGCAGCCCTTGGCGTCGTATCTGCCGACACGTGGCTCTCCTGTGCTTTATCCTAATGGGATTATTCTAATGGGATTATCCTAGTGGGACTTACCCTAATGGGACCCTCCGGAGCGCTGGTGGGTTTTTGGGTGCACGCGGAGCAGCGCGCGGTGCTCGCCACGTTCGGCCGTGTCGGAGGTAGCAACAAATCGACTGGCGGCACCACTGTGGGCTCAAAGGAGCATCTGCCTGCTAATAACCAAAGGAAATGCAATTTAAAAAAAGAGCAAATCAAGGAGGTTGAGTGTATCTGTTCCTGAAGGAGGGAGGGTATGATGGAAGGGGCTGCAAAGCAGTTTCTTTTGCTTTCCCAAAAGAATTAAGATTGACTGTAGATCTGCAAAATAGAAATAGCATTTAAGTAAAGAATTTGGTTCTCAGCCAGCGAAAGGCACTCACGTTTGGCAGTGGCGTTTCCCGCTTAGTGGTGATGGGCAGCATATGGTATCAGAGCAGTTAAGCAGCAGGAGGAAGGTGACCGGAGCAGGAGCATCCGTCTCTTGTACAAATGCTCGGGCATCGCCCACGAAATATCTGCGGGACTGGGGGACACATCTGGCCTCTGCTCCCGTGGCGTTTGCACCTGGGCAAAGCCGCCTTCCTCCTCGCTCACCAACGAGGAGCTTCGAATTGGTGGCTGATGCACGTGTTATTTCCACGGCTCCCCTTCTCCCTCACGTTCTGCTCTCTATGTTCGTAAGGGCAGGATGAACCCAGCCAGCCCCAATAATAGAAATGTCAGAGGCTGCCGAGGATTTGCCGAGATAAATGCTTATTGGAATCCTAACATGGCAGGAAGCATCAATTCTGCTAGTAATTTCCTTTGTGGAAGAGCTTACTAGATTTCTTCTTATCTAGGTGCAGCTTTGCTCCACCCAGCCTCTTCATGTACAACATTTTGCAATCTGGAATTTTTAAAAAACGAGACTGAGATTTTGTGAAGTTTTCTGCGCGCTGATACCGCTTGGTTGACACTGACTTCCGAGGCAGTGCTGGAGCTGCCGTCGCGGTGTGTCGTCTGTGTGTTCTACTTGAGACAGCCTCTACTTCCAGGAGCAGCAGGACAAGTAATTGTCAAGATTTGCTGAAAATATCTAAGGAAAACAGAAAGTGTGGTCACACTTCGGGCTCTTCTGCCCTAACGGTACACTTGAGAAAATGGGTGTATTAAGATCACGTTTCCAGTGGTCTAAACCCGCCGTGCTTGTTTTTTATTTTGTTTTTGCTTTTTTTTCCCCCTTTAAATGCCCATATCCTGGCTGTCCGGTTGTTGCAGAAGCAGCTGCTGATGGGTGGAGAGCTTTTTTTGTTTGTTTTAGTTCTTCAGGTTTCTGTTTTGTTTTTAAAGAGACCAGATCTGTTCAGAAGGTTGTGAATCCTGATGTCAGATCTCTGCAAAGTAAAGTGTTTATTATTTTATCAGTGTCCGTGCTAGGAAGGCCAATGTCCCTGAGGTTTGGGGGTTATTTGTGAGGTCGGAACAACCGGAGAAGAGGAGGAGGAGGAGGCAGAGAGTCCTGCCAGGGCAGGAAGGAGCTGATACAGATGAAAGCAAGCTGATCTCCCCGGCCTGCTCCGTGCCAGCAAGCTGGGCTTGAGGCCAAAGCCAGGATCAAAGTATCGCGCCGCACGACCAAGTCCACGAGAGAGATCTCGAGGACGGCGCTGTCGGTTCCTCCTGATTTTGGAGTGCCCCTCATCCCAGCACGGAGTGCCGGGTGCTCCTGGTGCACACCGGCTTGCATGAGCCCGGTTGCTTTCTGTCCTCTTCCTGGAGGAGACCCTTGGTTTTGCCTGGTCTCTGGGTAATCCTGCATCCCGGAGGGCTGAGGTCCTTCAGCGCGCAGCGCCGCCGCTTGCAGAGCTGCCATTTCGAAGCTGCCCTTTGCTTAATTCCAGCCGGCTGTCTGGAATCCAGTCTGCTGTCCACAAACCTCTCTGTGTCCAAACAAGGACGAGCCGCTCGGAGCGAGCCTCTGCTAATTAACCGCGGGTTAATTAACATCCTCGCCCCGTTTCTCTTGCTGGGGGCGCTGCCGTGAGCCTTTTTGCTTGATGCAGAGAGTCCCCGAGGGCCTTGGCAAGTGGAGACCCTTCCATGAAGAGCTGGCGTTGAACAGAAGCTGAAGCAAGGGGCAGGGGGCGGGAGGAAGGCAGCTGCAAACACTGAGCAAGATCGGGATGCGCTTTAAGGAATTTCCTTGTTCTGCCAGGTATGATTGAAGTAGCTTTTAAGTGGAAATAAGTCCAGCTGCTGTGCCTGGGGGGAAAAAAAAACCCAAATCTCTCAAAGATGACAGTTTTCTCGGTCAGAAGAGCGTGCTTGCAGTGGCTCACAGAGTGCGAGGCTGTGGTCTGAGTTCATCTTTGCAAGGTAGAAAGCACCTTAAAGGTTGTGTTTGGAGAGATTAATTTAAAAAATGCAGCAGAAGGTAAGAAAGAGAAAGAGATGGGAGAAAGTAGGCGGGAAGAGACCTGTCCTGCTTGTCAGTGAGGTGAAAAATGTTTCTGAGGTTGGTTAAAGCATTCGTGCTCCAGTGAGGTTGTGTTGGAAGGCCAAAGTTAACCTTTTGTCCATGAAACCTGCTTTTAGTGAGTAACGCTTTCCACTTCCCTCTGCTAGCACAGCCGTGTGTGCAGGGAGATCTCCCCGCTCCGATGCTGCGCGTGAGTCAGCTCCAGTTTTGAGGGAACCCAAGTGCTTCCATTGGCGGGAGGCGCTTCGGGATTTCCCACTGAATTTTGCTTAGTTTTGCAGGTGGTTGCGATAGAAAACACCCAGTGTGAGCGGATACGCTGGTTGCCTGTAGCAGCGCACTTGCAGTGGGAGATTTTGCCTTGCCAAAAGAAGTGTTGCTCTGGCACCGCGCGTCTCGTCACCGGTGAGCAGGGCGACCGAGCAGCGTGATTGAGCACGGTGCTGCCCCTCGGCAGCAGCATCTCCATTATCCTCTGGTGTGCAAAGGCCAATTTATGGCTTAATTGCAAACTCAAGTTGCAGCAGTTAGTGCAGCAGGGATTGCTAACAGCAGACTTACCAAGAGCGACTTTGGGACAGAGTTTTATGCGTTTAGCGCTCTCTGCATTGTGCAAAAATAAGGGACAATTTTACAGAGCAGTTGTCACAGCTTAAATGTCAGATTCCCCAAACATCTGTTCCAAAATCCCTGTTAAATTCTCTTTCCATTCCACAGGGAAAGGCTGAGAAGAAAGGGGCAGACCTTTCAGTGTAACCTAGAGGAAATTAATTGCAGACTAAGGAGGAGGAGGAGAGTTGCAGGGTGGACGGGAGGGGGAGGGGGTCCTGTCACTGCTGATGCTCTCTAGAGCTCAGCAGCTGGAGAGAAACATTGGCTAAGGATGGTCAAAGCTGGGAAGAGAAAAAGGCAAGGAGGGAGAAGGATGAAGTGAAAAGAGCTAGCAGCCACACTGGAGAGCATACAAACAGTCTGCTGACCTCTGATGCATGAGGGATGAATTAAAATTAGCGCCTGGGGGAGACATCAT
>JAYECN010359356.1:0-23591 GCA_035222435.1 Microcambeva ribeirae | reverse complement strand
TTTTTTTTTTTTTTTTTTTTTTTTTAGTGGAAGGGCACCCTTTGGGGAAATGGTTTTGTGCTCCTTGTAAGGGAACAGCAGACAAATCGCACCAAAATGCAATTACTTGTAACTTTCTGCCAATTCAGTAACGCTTATTAGTGAAATTAAAATTCAGGAAGAAGACGTCCGTAATGCTGAAGCAGCAGCTCACGTTTCCAGAGGGCCTGCATGCGAGCAACACGCCACACCTACTGAGATAATACGACGCATTGGCAGGAGATTGTGGGCAATGTTTGCTTATTTAATTAACGGGAGGTTGCACATCATTTAGCAGTAAAGCCTATGCACCCGGCTCTGCTAATAATATTAAGTCTCGCATGTCCCAGGTGGGAATTGAGAGGGAATTAGGCTCTCCTGGCTGGAGCCTGTGGTCTTCAAAACCCTCATCAGCTGCCAGCTCCCCCAGGGAGGAGGGGACAGTGGAGAGGGACAACTTAGGTGTTGGAGCAGCCGCGCAGGTGGGGAGAAATGCAGGGTGATGGGAACGGATGGCAGCTCAGAAGGAAAAAGGGACGAGCCCATTTGTCATGGGGGCAATGCCAGGGTTACGAGACAACGAAGAACAACGTGATGGGCCCCGCCGGTTCCATCGTCACTGTATCTCCAGCACGTGCTTGCTACGTCTGCACCTCCTCCTGTCTCAGAGGTATCTTCTGCCCTTTGTTCTTTCCTTGGCTCCCCTGCTTCGGTTGCCTTTACTGCAGAGTTTGCTTTTACAGAGTTTTATGTGCTGGGATTTTCAAAGTGGCTTAAGGCTATTGACTTTCAATAGGATTTGGGTAGCTAATTGCCTCTTCCTTTGTACTTTACGAATTCCAGCCATAGCTCTTCTGTGAGTTCATTTTACTCTTTTATGACTGAATTTCCTGAAATGTTATATCCCTCTTGAAAGGAAACCAGAAAACCCTGTTTCTTTTTAATGTAAACCAAAGGAAAGAGTTGTCCTACTTCCTATAAATGTGTATACTGTCCAAAGCTCTTGGTCTCTTATCTATTTAAGTGAAACAATACAGACATCAAACACATTAATTCAAGTCTCCCTGAGACCTTGATTCCAGCATGACAGGGAATTTGGATGATACAATAATTCTCTGTAGCCCCTTCTCAGCGTGTGCTGAACAGTGGTGGTTTAGAGCCTGTAAAAGGGGCCTGAATTTCCTGAGCTATATATTAAATGCAGTTCTGCTCCTGACCTTTCCTTCCTTCTTGTCCGTGATAGCCATGCAGTTGCTCAGGGAATGTTTACTGAGAAGGGGACCAGGTATTTATACTTCATTTATATTGTTTACATTCCTAGCCTAATGAACCCAGTCAGGATAAGCTCCAGCAAAAAGGGGGAATAAAAAAGGTGTTTCTTTTTATCTTTCCCCTTCCTTCTGTGGAAGTGTCATGCTGAAAAAATACGTTTTTAAATGCAGCCTTAGGACTGTCCACCTGGTTCAGCCGATAGGCTTCTGAGTTGGAAATGTTTCTTTAACTCTTGCACAGCCAAGCTACATAATCCATCGCCATCTGTCACATTTGACCAGCAGTTTGGGCCTCTAATTGCCCAGGATATCCTAAACCCTGCTTATTGCCAGTCTCAGAAGGGATGGTCAGGCCGTGACCGGAGCAAAGCGTTTCCCCAGCGCCGCAGATCGCTAGCAAAAAGGGGAAAAAGGCTGATTTGTAATGTTGGTGGAAGTTTTCCAAAGCCGTTGGGGACAGAAGGAGCACACGGAGGAAGCAAACTGCAGCGTAAGCTCTTGTGAACCGCTGCCTCAGCAGAAGAGCGGAGCGGTCGGGCACTCGGCATCTCCCATGGAAAAGGGACCGGGAGGAAGCAGAGGCTGGAGGTAACAGATAAAATGCAGCGGGAGGAGGGGGGAGGAGAAGCAGTAGTCACTGAGTTATGGTTTGTCCTTTTCCCTGTTTGTCTGCAGCTCTTCTGACCCTGCTGGCTTCAGGCACCTGAGCGCCCTGTGCACCTGGGGCTGGGGATAACGGTGCGGACCACGTGTGCCGTATACAGGTCTGAAAGTAATTTACTCAGAAAGAGAGTTCAAGGGAAAGGAAGGGGGAGCAGGGATATAAAAGAAAACAGAATATGCCACAGCAGTTTCTTTTTTTCTCTTCTTTTTTTTCCCTCTATGCAACACCTTTGTGCTAAGGATGGCTCTCAGAGAAAACACTAGAACAAAGGCATTTTGGAATGAGAATTACTTAAACTCCTCCAAAAACATCCTAAATGGAGCTAGCAGATTTCTTTTAGATCAGGCCTGCTTTTGGAAGGCTGCGTGTCCCTAATAAAAGAAGAATCAAATGATATTCTGTTTTTAGTTTCATGGTACCCACAAGATGATTTTGTGCCAGCATTATACCGTTTTACATTTCCCCTTGTCTTACTTCACAACGCAGAGACGTAGAAAGGTTTTCATACCTGAATTTGTGCCTAACCAAGGGTGTTACCTGGCTGCTGGGGCACTATGAGATGTTGTCTGCGAGCTGCGTAGAGATAAGTAGATAGAGATGCCAATACCGGCTCTACTTTCCTTTCACCCTTCTCCAAGTAAGATGTCTAATCCTTATCTGTCTTGAGACTTACGGTCAAGGTTGCTGCTTCCCCACTTCGCCAGGCACAAAATGTGACCCTCACTGAGAGGGTGATGGTTGCCCTTTCCTGGGCAATCAAAAGAACTACTTTAGGGTCTCCAGTGTTCAAACCACTGTGGCACAGGTTCAGGACATCACCCCTATTCAGCAAAGCACTTTCTGACCATGTACTTCTTTTGTGCAAAGGTTTAAAGGTGTGCATCTCCATCAGATCTCTGCAGCTTAAACTGAAGAGGTAGCATTTGCAGGCTGGATTATCTATCACGGGCTTTCAGCTTCTGTGAATTAGGCCAAGAGAGTAAACCCAATACACTGTGAGCATCATCTAAGAGAGCAAATTCCTCTGTGCTTTAGAGACTCATCTAGAAAGCAATGCCCCTTTGAAAACAAATAAGCAAAAAATAAAATAAGAACACTTACCTGACATCTGCCACTTGGGCCCTATCTTAACATTGACCATGGCACATTCAGGTCAGGCTGTATAAATTTCCATTTCTAAAGCTAAACAGTCCTGCTGCCCAACTCCCTTGGGAAAGACATTACATAGAAAAGGGATAACCACTAGGTTAGCTCCAGACTTGAATCAGGGCCTATTTAATGCATGGGGAAGGACCCGTAGTTCCTGCTACGTAAACTACAGAGGAATTTATTCTAAAAAGATCAAAACCAGATACATTGTGCCCAGCAGATTCCACTTGATAGTAACATTCATGTTGGGAAGAAGTAGCCTGAGATGAGAGGAGCAGCAAAATAATTTTCTGCAAGTAGATTTCCCTACGTTAAAAAACTCACCTTATTCAAAAGAGCACAGACAATTTAATCACGTTAGTAAAGAATTTCTGGTAAGTCACTGTATAATTAGGCAAATTTGAGTAGATGTGTCAGCAATTACCAGCACAAATATATTCACAAGAGTCACAACTTAATTGTTTTATTAAGTGTCAGTGCTCTGTATTTGGGAGACTATCACATTTCAGGTAATCACAGTGCACCAACATGACAAAAAGCTAATAACACATATAAGCCCAGTCCTTGTTTTTCTGGAGTATTATAATGAGCTGGGAGACTAGAGAATTATTTTAGTAGTAGTTGATCGGCATTTCTCCATTTGTGTTCAGGTATTACCGTTCTGCATAGTGGCATGAAAAGCAAGTCTATTCTACTTAGTCTGCCTGGGAAGGCTGAGCGCAGGGAAATTTCTTCCTCTAGACCCGATTCATCTGCCTCAGGAGCTCCAGGAATCTCTGGGGTATTGCTGGAGTTTGACCAGAAGAATTCCTCAGCGCTGGCTGGCTGGTCAGATCAACAGCTATGTCATATAGGACCCCTAAGGTAACTCTTCTTCCTCTCCCTTGTGAGTACGTGATGAGGTCAGTCTCAGGAGAGATTCTGAGGAAGACTCTGCAAAGCCATGCTGTTGTGGGATAAGGGAGGGCTTTCTCAGAGGTGGTGAGTGAGCTCCTGCTGACCAGGTTAGCAGAGGAAAATGGAATTTTTCTTTTTTTTCTGCTTAGAAATGTGTAAAGATAAGCACTAGGAATGTTGAATTGACAGTCACCATTGCAAGGGACGTAATAGTGTTTCTCATCTGAGGGCACTAGGACACTCTTGAGAACCCTCTCCTGGACTCTGCTTTCAAATACACGTTCGCCTGTACAGGCCGTTTTGATCTAGGACTTTGGACGATACAGAGAGGTAATAAAGCTGGCAGACCTAAAATAGCCCCTTGGTGTTACTTGGTGTTATTTCTTCCACTCAACAGAGTCTCGAGGATCATCTTGCAAGTCATAAGCAGGAAAACGAGCACGAGTAACTCCAAATGTGGCAAATGCAATAGCTTGTGGCAGCCCTGTGTGTGTATATGATCTCAAAGTCCATGTGATAATACCTTTCCAGAGGTGGTCACAGGCTTTCTGTCTGTCCTGGAAGGGCAGTGGAAATTTTAAGGTAGAGTGAAAGAATATTAGTATTTACCCTTCCAACCACCAATAGTAGGGCATGCAGTTCAGTCTAGGCCTTATAAAATTTACATTATGTTGCTGGTCCTTATTCCAGGATGTCTAAACAGTGATGAATTGATGTTCTCTTGTAGGGAATGGCCTGCTTTAGAGGAAAGGAGAATTTTTGTTTTTGTGTCATGTTTTCTGTACTGTCAAAATGGAGAAAAAATGGTTCAGTCCTACCATTGACAAAAACACCCTGTGCTTGGCCAGAAAAAAAAACTAAAAAAAAAAAAAAAAAAAAAAGAATTGTAATAAAGAATTAGCGCCTCTTAGCAATTGTGCTTGATTCTGACTGCACTTTTGCTGGTATTAGCATCTTGCCTTGAAAGCTGTGTTTCTATTTGATAATAATGAGAGGAAACAAGCTGTACTTCCCTATCCATTATTTCAGTTTTTGTTTTATAGTTCTCTAAATTTCTTCCAGCATATAATGACTTTCTTCATGGCAACAAAATGTGACTGCATCTTTCAATCCAGGGACAAATCCAAATTTAAAGCTGTTTCATCCTCAAGACAGTGAGGACCTAAATTATTGAATTCACTGTATGCCCTGTATGTATCTGACCCTGCACAGACATTTCGGATTTTTATATGCCTGTTACTTATCCAAAATCACATTGTCATGATGTCAAAACGCATTTTCATTAGAAATATGGAACCTCTATTACTGACATGACACCTTTGTGTCTACAGGCTGAAATTAAAGTTATTTAAAGTAGGTGAATAAAATGACTGGAGATTTTACAAGCAATCAGGGGCTGGTAGGAGGTGTAAATTAGAATGATTATGACACACAGATCAGTGTAAATTCTTGTAGCAACCAATTACCAACAAAGTACAATCTCTTTTCTGTACTTCTGTCTGCAGAACAGTATCAATGACCTAGCAAGAATTTATGCTCAGGAGAAGGGCTGGTTGGAAAGATAATTGGAGAGAGATAATCTCCTCCTGCATTGTCTTGCTTTGGTTTTGAAAATCCCCCCAGTCTTAGCTTTTTTTGTTAATGTCAGCCAGGAAAGTATTTCCAAATACGAGCTTTATGTCCGCTTAGCAGATACTCTAAGGAGTTCTCTATGGTAATTGCATTAAAATTATATTTTCCCCACTTCTGATATTCAGTTCATCCCTCCATTTCCCAGCTAAAATTTATTTCCCTTTTGTGGCTAAGCCCTTTCATATACTTAGGACTGTATGAGTCTGCATGCATGCACGCTTGGTAATTAACTAATTACATAAAAAAGGAGAACATTTATGTATTATTTCCACTCAGACCCTATATCATGTCCATGCTTATGTTATTTTAGAAATGACTGTAAGAAGAACATAACAGTAAACCATACAATATGTTTAGAATGTGTTTGTAATTCATTAAACACATTTCTGTTTGTAGCCAAACTAGAATTAAGACCAAAAAACCTTTGAGATCTACAGCTGATTGGTAATTTTTCTTCTAACTTATTCAATTTCTGTCCAAATTACTTTACAATTGAGTCTTAAAACAAAAAGAAAGAAAGAAAAAAAAAAAAAAAAAGAATTGTGTGTAAATTCAACCTAAACCAGCATAGACCAGCTGCTCTATAGACCAGCTCAGTACAGTGAAAGCAATAGAAAAGAAAATGAAATTTGATGCAGAGGGATATAAAGTGAAATAATCTTATCCTCACAAACAATGTGACAGGCTCTGGGCTGACTCACCAGATAGAAAAAAAAGATACTAGGCTTGTGACAGATATATAGTTGCGTGAAAACATCAGTGTAGAACTCAGGAGCAGTCAAAAAAGCAAATCAGTCATTAGAAAATGTTAGAAAAAGCAATAAAACAGAAAACATCATTGTGGCACCTTTACCTACATAGGTGTCTACCTATAGCTGTGATTCTACCACAGCTTTAATCATGCAAGCTAGTGTGTTGTCTCAGCATCTGCTGGAAGTGGGAAAGAGTCTGAGAAAGGCAACAAGGGGTGCCAAATAGAGAAGGGCTGAGTAGGCTAATTTCTCTGTGCAGAGCGTGAAACAAATGACTGTGGATACATTAGAGGTTACAAAACCATGAAGGACATGGAGAGGATGGGAAAAGATAGATATTAACTCTCTTCCAATGCAAGATCCAAGAGTCTCCAAGTGAGGCCAGCAAAAGGCAGCTGTGACACAGATTAAAGGAGGTAGTTCTTCATGCCACGTGCAGTAGAAACACCTATGTGACTCCTTTCCAAAGCTTCTTGTGGATGCGAGAGGTTTGCCTGGATTCAAAGGGATGAAAGACTTGGAAAAAACAATCTGCCAGGGTTTGCTAACAGACAGCCTTCGTCTGGAAGTGCCCTGCCCTGAAAGTGAGCCCAGACCGGGGAAGTGTCATGTGTTTTGCTGCTACTTTTCCCTGGATATTTGTTAGAGAGAGAAAAGGGGGCCCTCAGGGGTGAACTAGTACAGCTGTTCCTACAGACGTGTTCCATGTGTTTATTTCTCTGTATACGTTTCTCTCTGTGCAGCTACACAGCACTATTTTGGAGAGTTCAAAGAGCACCTTCCTCAAGCACAGCTTTAACAGTCCTGAGCAGCTTCCAGCTCAGCCGTGTTCCATAGGAATTTGACTTACTCTTCTTGCAAAGAATACCATAGCAAGGAGATTCCCGTATTACAAGACCTCCTGGACATGTGTCAGTTCACTAATTTCCTGTATAGTGTAAATTTATGGTTATGTTCCCTGAACCAGTTTCTTCTTGGAGGACTGTTTTCTTTCCTGGGAATGAGAGGGGAAATAACCTTGTTTGAGGTTATCAAGTGAGTTCGGATTTTACCTCAAACATTTTTCAAAGTCTGGCCTGTGTCAAATTTTGCAAGGTTAGCAAAATACTATTAATAAAACTTTTTTTTTTTTTCCAGATCTAGCTCATCTTGGTGCAAGAACACTAAGAGATAACTAACTGCTGTTAGTGTAAACCAAGAGAAAATGAAGCAGGTGGGTGTCATTATCCTCTAATTTTAATATTCTTCTGCTCAACTTCCAGTTGTCAAGAGGGTAACCAGGTATGTAACATTAAATGATGCCATAGAAGATTGTCCTACAGTGACCTACAGTCGTCACTGGGAACTGGGTCATAACCCCGTTCTCAGGCCTTTTGGTTATGACCCTTATGACCTCCTTATGTGACTTAACATATCTCTGCAAAAATCTAATCCTAAGCCAATGTAGTGTGAGTAAGCCTTAGCAAACCAAAGAGGTCTCAGATAATACAAATGCTGCTGGAGAGGGAAGGTCAGGATGGTCTCGATATCCTGGGTTGTTCTGGGTTAGTTACTGAGGAGGCAGAAGGGCCGTGATGTCATGTGGAGGTTGCCAGCAGTTTTCTTCTCCTTAAGGCCTTTCCATTGCCTGCCGTTATGGAGTGGACGGGATTTCTCCTGCACGGACAACCTGCACAAGGCTGTTTCATGAACCCGCCTCATAATTAAACCACATCACGGTGACTCATGGTGGAGGAAGAGCCTGCCCATCGCACTCCTCTCCACTTCCACGGACAGCTCAGTTCTGACCCACGCGCTGGGCAGAAGGAGCCCCCTTTGGCCAAGTGTAGCCCTTGCCAGTTGCACAGGGCTTACGGAGGTTAATGGAAACGGTTTCTTGCTCATCACCTCGCTGATTTTACCTTCAAGGAATAAGGCGGTCTTGGTGCCTCCGCGAAGTTTGGGGGAATGGGTGAACTGAGCGATGCTCGCTGGGACATGCGGCACGCGGGGGAAAGACAAGGTTTTCACTGCGGCAGAACCGTGATTAAACAGCTGCGTGAAGTAGATCTGTGTTGACATAAAGGTTAATGCTGTTATGCACTACTGACAAATAGCGTGGAATCATTTAACACGCCGCTTTAGAGGGTTTGGTTTTGTTTTGTTGTTTATCTATTATTTACCTCGCTCTCGGTCTCAGGATTGATTCTAGGAGACAATTCACATTCATGATAACTCCCAGTTTTATCAAGATGTTGAGCTTTGTTCTCCTGCCCTGAGATTAGCTACATATCTTTTGATTTACCAGTAGAGTTGGATTTGTGTTGTGACAACGGGATAAGAATACAACACACCCACCCTCTCCCAAAAAAACGCTTTGGAAGTCTGATTAGAGAGAGAATATGGACCCTGGGGACTACTGTCCAAAAAGCTTACTGGAAGCATAGAAGTCCTATGTATAATCTCACAACATTTTACCTATTTCTTACAATTTGGAGGAGTTCATTATTTTCTGAGCATTTGATGTTGATAAATTTGTACTTAACTATCCTGCAAAAACTATTACAGAGAGAAATTCTGATGTCTAAGCATGGAGTTTTTAATAAAGATTGCTCCCTTTAGACAGAAAATCGGAACGGGGCCAATGTGCCACCACTTGTCACAGTGCCAGGATCTGACAACTAAAGTTGATAGCATAGTATCATTTTCAAGCCAAAGTTTTTGTAGGAATGGAGCAGGTTTCCATCAAGAAACATGATGAATCGGTTTCATTGTGATACATGGGCACAGAGTGAAAGCAGCATAGTAGCCATTACTGAAATGAGATTGGAAGTTAGAGGAGATGAAGTAGAAGGAAAGGAAAGAGTAATAAGATCAAGATTTTTTTTTTAAAAAAAAAAAAAGTGAGGAGGAAGGACAGACAGTTGCTCAGCACAAAAGAAAATAGCAAGACCAGGAAATGAGAAAGAGCTAAAAAGAAAGAAGAGACATTTGCGTGAGCCAAGAAACATTCTTTCTTTTACAATCAGAGCTGGCTGAAATCATCAGTTATTTACAGTGGGAAAACTGGGAGGTGAGGAAGATATTTTCCATTGCCTCATGTAAATGCTGAATGCACTGCAGAAGGGAAATAAGGCTGGAAAGCACTTGGGAACTAAGTCATGGTCCAAACTGAAAGTCATTTCTCAGGGCCTTGTTTTGGGGGTGTTTTGTAAATTTGTCTTTTTCTTCCCTTGGAAGAGTAATAGAAGGGATGAGATAAGTTATTAGAATGAGATTGTACAAGTTAGATTAATACTGCTGCATCTTAAAACAAAGTATGTATCTTTGGGCAAAAAGACAGATTCACCAACTCTCTGGTGGTCAAATTCAAGTCAAATTAACATCTGTGTGCGTGGTGGGGCTCTGAATTATTACTGCGTCCACCGAGATGTTTCCATCACTCACACAATTATAGAGTATGCTTTTGCCTGGCGTTTCAGGTGATAATATGCAGTTGAACTTAAATTACCAGTTGATAAATGTGACCTTAGTTGCACCCACTTACTAATTTGATAAAGCAGCATTAAGAAAATCAATTGTGAAATAAAGCATGTATTTGGCCACTGATAATAGCTACTGTGACTTACGCCATCTCTATTAGAAAGCTAATGGTCTGCAGCTAGAAACAAAGACTGCAAAAGAGAATTATTACAGAATTTGAACAGAGTGGGTATAAAATGCAGAAGGAAAATATTTCAGTCTATTTCTGCACTGGAGGAGGAAAAGAGGAAGTATTTCCTTCAGGAAAGACCTGTGTTTCTATAGCTTAACTCACTTAAGATCTGAAAGTGAATTATTTGTATTTATTTCTGCCACCGAAGCCCATTGCGTCCTCTGCCTGGCAAGTGAGCGTTGGCTCAAGTAACATCGCTGCTGATGCCGGCTGGTGGTTTTCACCAGCTGACTCAGCCCAGTGGCCATGGAAATATATTGAACTTGCTTGCGTGTGAGGGCAGGATCCCACTGGAAAATGGGTAGACTTGGGGGAAATCAATATCCATCCAACCAAGGCAGCGTACGGTGAAGGACAGCGCTCAAAAATTCTGTCGGGGAGAGTCAAACTCTGTGTGATTTCTAGTGAGGCGTACAGAGTGCAGAAGGGCTCGTGGAGCACATGGACTTGACTCCCAGAAGACTGTGAACAGTAATAAAAAGAGCCACAAGGGGCTGAAAATTTTATTACAATCTAAGCTGAAAGAATCTCCCCATGTAACTTAGAATAAAGGTCAAGCTTTCTTTACCAAACTCTTGAATCATGCACAAGTCAACTAGACGGACTTATCTGTGTAATCATTTTGACTCTGGTAGGTAAAAGTGAGAAGGCTGAGAAAAGAAGAGAAAAAATAAATAAAAAAGAGTTTCCAAATAGAAAAGTTGAGAAGGACTTATCCAGGCAATAGCTCGCTGTGGAAAACTGATTCAGTAAATGAACTTAACACATATACTTGCATAAAACCATGTGTTTAATTTACTCTGTGTTTATCAGAGAACGTAATCCAGTGCCAAACACTGATTCAGTGCAATCGAAGTACACACGTCAGATAGCATAGGTTCAAATGCTTTCCTGAATCAGGGAGCAGTTTAGATGTCAAGAAACTGCGTTTCTGCTTTCTCTTTGCTTAGTAAATTTGGTTGTGGTGGGCAGGTTACTTCCCTTCTGTGTCTCTCAGTTATCATCTGTGGGAGTGCCCTAGTCTAGCTCTGACATACAGAGAACTAATGAATACTGCATGAGACTCTCAGTTATTATTTAATCACAGCTTCTTTATGAGTTCATGGAATTTGTGTTGACTTGATACAAGGGGAAAATAGCACAGCGCTTTCTGAAATGTAATAATGAAAACAAAGCTAAAAAAAAAAAGCGCAATGCTGAAAAATATGGAAAGCACAGAAGAGAAATATGAAGTTTAATGGTTGAAAACTAAACACAGGCATTTGGAAGTCTGTATAAAAAAAGATCAATATACCATTATACGTCAAAGTGCTGTGACATTTCTATTCATATTAGTCACGTCGAGGATCAACTCCTATGAATGTCCTCTGAAACTAATGATTAATCTGAGAGTGAGGGTTTGAAATGAGTTGCAAGTAGAATTAATAAGATAAGCATGTAAAAAGGTGGGCTACATTTCTCAATTCTTTTTCAAGCTACTTTTCTCCAAGAATATTAGCAGCAATGTGGAAAGTAAAGGTTACTGGAAAATAAGATTGCCTACTAAACACCTACCATCAAAGTTAACAGCCCAATCAAGATTATTAACTCAAAGGTTAACAACTTTATTCAAATTAATTCAATGCAAGGTTTTGTTCTTCCAGACCATTGTTATTGCAGCCAATCTTATGTGGAGCCACTCTACACTTCAGATTTTGTAGCATCCATGTGCCAAGCCCCAATTTACTGTGCGCATACTGCATTATTTAAACTGTTGTAATAGGGCCTGATCTAAAGCCCTTTGAAGTCAATGAAAAGACTCCCACAGACTTCAAAGGATTTTGCATTAGGCCCAGTATTTTCTTTGCGAGGCTTTTTTTCTTGATAATATCTGATATGGTAGGGAAAAAAGGCAGGAGGGAGACTGTTGGCAGGCTTAGGAGATCTTCCTGAAAGAAATTATTGGTGTAAAGTTTGGTGTAAAGATGTGGTGAAAGAAATTATTAGCTGGGTATTTCAGGTCAGTCAGTGGTTAACCGGAAACTGTTTAATTCAGTTAATTCAGTTCACAAAAAGAAAACAAAAAGATAGGGCATTTCTTGGCAAAACTGAAAACAGCTCTTTTGGATAGCATGCCTTATTTACCTCCCTAATCCCTCTTATTTTTATACTTACAGGTCATTTAATTCACTGGGACTTTTTGTTTGTTTCATACCAAGGTCAGTTTTTAATGAAGGATAATGTTTTCAAAGCAAAAGTTTTAAAAACCTGATTTCAAAAGGATTAAAATCTTGTGAAATTTTTCATTTTGAAAGGAGAAAAATATTTTAGATTTTCATTGAAACATTTCCCAAGCTTTTGGGCTGCTTCTTCTACACGTTCCACTTGGATTTGTGAATACGTCTGATCTCCACAAAAATGGAATTTTTGTTACTGATTTTACTGAGGGCCCTATTCCGCGCTCAGCAAGATATATCCAGCTGCTGCTAGTCTCAGTGGGAACCAACGTCTTGCAATTCAGAGGTAATCCTTGCCCCTAATTATATTACTACCAATGACAAAAATCAAAAATCTTCAGATGAGGTTCCGTCTGTATCACAGTCCAGTTTTACAGCTTGTTCATTTCACAATGAGATTTAGTTAGGATTGTGTGGATGTATCTGATTTCAGATTCCTTATTTTCCGCCCTCTGAAGTTATCTCTTTATTTTATATACAGCATGTGCTTAAGTATCTTGCCACTCATGGCATAGGGTGGTGATCACTCTTCCATTTGCTTTATGTGTGGTTAAATGCAGATCTCCATTGCCCTTAAGAATGTCTGTGTTTCTGGATACCTTGCGTATCTAGGCCTAGAAAAGTGTCTGCTCTGCAGTTCTGAGGAATCTGTGTAATTTCCATTACAGGTTTTCCTTTGGAAATTATCAAGAGTATGCTCCAGGAAGAAAACTTGTGCGTGTGTGTTTGTGGGCAGGGGGAAGAGAGCACAACGTTCAAAGTAGATTACTTCTCCAATAGAGAGAAGCAAAACATATTTAACAAGAGCTTGTTAAATATAAATATGTCTCATTTTACTGCTCATTTTGTCTACTTAGAGCCTTCAAAATCATTTGGAGGAGACTGTTCACCGTGCAGTGGGCCTCAGCCTTCATAACATTTTCAAGGAGGTTGTTTATCATTGGCAATTCTCAGGTCAGGACTTCTTTCCACAGGTATGGGGATGTATTTTATGTATAAAATCTTGAGCAGGCCAGTTCTTTCAAGACCAGCTACAAACAATTTTGTCCTTTTATCTCCGGTTTACAACAAAATCGTACAGTTTGCTTTCTTTTACTTACACTAGACAAATGCCCAAATGAGTCCCATGTGCTTAGAGGACTGTGCTACAGTTTAAAGGGTGTGATCTGAAGTGCATAGAAATCAATAGAAGTCTTTCAGTTGGTCACAGTGGGCTTTTTTAACTCATCTGAAAAACTAATTTCATTTACTATCAAGCTGGTGTTACAGATTAAGTTCTCAGATGGGGACATTGTGAACTAACATTTTCTGTTTTCTGTTGTTATATATAATTTACAGTGAAAGCATTAGTGTAAGGCATTGCAGACAGGGAGACTCATAGCAGTGCAAGTCAAAAAAGAGATACTAAATACTTTTTACACCTAAAAAAGTGGTGTGCAGCTGGACATGAAGTCCCTGAGAGGAGGCCCTGGAGATGAGGGTTATCACTGTATTGACTACATCAAGAAGAAGACAGGAGAGTCTAGAAAAATAAGGTAGAAACATGAAGAACTCCCTGCACGAATGCGTCGCTATAGTTCCTTCCCTTACAACAGATGTATGTCTAATATCAACTTAAAAGCTTTCCATGTTCTCCCCCGACACTCTCACAGCCTGTTTCTAAGACGAGAAGATGGAGAGCCTTCAAACAACGCGAATGGTCACCTGGCGTTGGGTCTCATGAAGGGGCTATGGCATCAGCGTGCACCTGTACTTTCACACTTCCCAAGATGGGGAAGACACCAGTTTTCTGAGAAGGCATGGGGAGTTGGGCAGAAATTGCTTCTAAAGCAGCATGAATCACTTCCTGTGTTTCTTCTTAAGGTGACTCATCCCTCGGAGTGCTATAATGAGACGCAGCTCAAGTGCACAAGTACAGCTCACCCGTCATGGACATCTTCATCCCTCCTGGAGGAAGAAATATGCTCGTTAGAAGGCAAGTTCGTCACCCGCGAGGTGGGTTAGGCATATCAGCAGGAGATACAACCGTGTCACAGGGTACCTGCATTGTTGTCATAGAGATCATAAGGCTCTAAGTTAAGTGCAGATATCATTGTGGAGACAGGCAATGAAGCCATGGCTAAAACAGCTCAGAGCAGGAGTGGGCGCTTGCTCATTTGGGTGGCTGTGTTCAAAGGTTTTGATGCCACTTGGAGCACATCAAAAGTGGTATCTGATTGAGCTTAATCACTTTGTTGAGAGCAGAACTCCACAAACTGGAGTCCACTGCCTTGGAGCAGAAGAGGCATTAGGCAGTGCCTCACAGGAGTTTCGGAGATCCAGTAGTCCAAAAAGAGGGCAAAGCATGTAGTTTTTCCCTTGAATTTTCAGACTAGGCCTTTAAAATATATCCTACATCTCCTTTCTCAGTCCTTACCAAGATGCACCTACGTAACTCCCAATAACTAACAGTTTAGTAAACTGATAAGCTGGAGGCTACATCTTGACCTTCAAGCCTAAACCTGAATATGTCAGAAAGAATGACAGAGGCTCCCTCAGAGTACCTTGACCACGTAAATTCTGTAGAGTGCCGAGGCACTCAATGTGTTTATGTTAACTGTGGATAACTGTCTGTCTTCATTTTTAGCTCCTTTTTCCAGGAGGCACAGATGAATATTTTCTGGTCCTAACATAGGTTCTGCCTTGCCTCTTGGGCTTACAATAGGAGGCAAGTATAGGTCTACCTTTCTCCCCTTAAAAAAAAAAAAAAAAAAAAAAAGAATTTATGCAGCAAAGAGAGCAGCCAACACTGCTGTCAAATCCTAGCAGCCCAGGGCATTTCCACTTCTCTTACCCTTCCCACCTTCTGGAAAACCTTTTGCTTTACCCAGCTACAATCTAAAGGACAGAATCTTGAAGGGGAAGAACAAAACTGATAACATTTGTGTTAGCACTAACCTCTCCTTTTGCACAATGGAGAGGAGGACAGTATTTAAATGACTTTTCTGCCCCAATAATTTTGATTCCTGTAGCAGAAAATTAATTTCTGTCTTCTGTGCTGAAAAGAACCCAGTGTGTATCCCTGGATCCCAGCTGGACTAGCAGCAGAGGAGAAAGAAGCAACGGCACACCTAGCTAAAGAAATAGAAGGTAAGCTTCTACAAAAGACAGGTTTTCATCAGCTCCTGGTGAAAAACGTGTTCCTCTTGTACTGAACACAGCGCAAGCAAAATCTGGAAGACGCAGAAGGGAAAGGTAAGCAGTAACCAGAAGTAAGTCACAATAAGCATCTTTCTGAAATACAGGACGGTGTGGCAGTGCAGTCCTGGGCATAGAGAATGGGTCAAAGGCCAGAAACAGCGCAGCACATCACCGGAGCCTCACAAGAACCACTCCTTACCTGTCTTTTTTGCTTCTTCAGGCCTAAATTTCAGCTGCTGATCAACAGTGCACCAGATGAGAAACTGGGCTAGATGGCCCTTGTGCTTTCAGCTGGTCTCATATGTCAGAAAACATGTGTTTTTGCTAAGCTGCAAAGCCATGGCTATGTGAGTACTCTGCTTTCTGAGCCAGAATGAGTACGCAGAGCACGAGCTCAAGTATCTTTGCACCTTATTTTGCACTCTATTGTAGTAAACATGTTCACAGTCTTTTTAAATAGGCAAAGGGTTTGCACATCACTGCCAAATTTGCACTTGAATCTTTTTATCTGAGTCCTGAATTGCAGGTTCAAAGAGGCACTTGTACCTGCAATTGCCTCATTGGTGCCTCCAGTCAGAAACTTGCATTTCTTACGCAAAATTTGGGTACAGAACTACAGGTGCCATTACTGGTGTCCCAAAATTGACTCCCAGAGTGATGGCACCTAATCAGCTATCTGCTATTGCATCGAGAAATACATGTTACCTTCAATTTAACTATGTCATAATTTTCCCTGCGTATTCAGTTGATTTGCATTTTGTTTCATGAAGGAGCATCGTAGCAAAAGCACCTGTGGTTTATAAATAAATCTGGTGAAAATAGCAAGGATTGTAGCAGGAAAGGAGAAGAGGCTTGTGAAAATATTTTCCTGTAGTTTGCTCTGTGAAAATATCAACAGGATTTTTAAAGGTGAAAGCTTCCCATCACCTCTGTTTATGTATGTGATTATATGGAAAGTGGAATCAGAGCTTTAAGCAGGCTGAGAAGGATTCTGTCAAAATGAAGGAAGGGGAGGTGTTGAGTAAGGAATGAGTTCTGGTCTAATCCTATTCAAAAAAGGAGGGCAGAATTCAGATTAACACAAGCAGAGGCCCTCTGGCTGGCAGATACACTAAAGCCACGAGGGACCTAAAGAGGTTTAGAAAACCATTCCAACCCAAAGGAGCAGAAATATTAACACCTATATGAGAGTGAAGTCCACAGTTCCCTTTCCTAGTTTCAGCCATTCTCACAGCCCTCCCTTGCCTGAATATATATTACTGGATAGTTTTGTTTCAAACCATCTGCTTGAGAGCTAATGAAAAATAGAAACGGCCTTGGAACAATTAATCCAAGGCAGGTGCCATTGAATGGGGAGGGAGTGGGGAGCCAGATGGCAGGTGCCGACTCTGACTTAGAGCTACAGAAACTTGCTCGACTCTCCCCACGAAGAGGAGCAATTAACTAAGGTGAGACGGTGTTGTCGACTGTCCTCTCATAGTCTGTGGGTGTTAGAGGGGACGGGGAAGAAGGGGGATAGTTCTCCGTGGATTTAAGGTCTGTCGCCTGCTTTCAGAGCAGCATCTTCAGCAGAGCATGGAGTATTCAGGAGAGTTAACTGTATCACCACACTCTGTCCTCTTTACTTACTGAACTCTCCTTATGATAAGGGAGATGGAGAAGTTGGCTGCTCTTGCTAGGCAAAAACAAGTTTTATTCTGGGCCTGTTTCAGCTGTCCTAATTTTCCTTCGTGGTGCTACTGGAAGCCTCTCTTTGGAGGCGGAGGGATAGTTAGGAAGGAGATCCCCTGAATTTTCTTGTCCTATGGGAGAGCAATTCTCAAATTAAAATAAAGAAGCCCATCATGCAGTATTATTTTTTTTATACCTTCTTTACACTTTATTTTTTCCCATTCCCAGCCTCCTTTCATGAACTCAGAAACAGAGAAACCACAGCCATAACAGAGTTAGCCCAGACAACAAAATTTGGCTCCTACCGCAAGTATTAAAATATTACAAATCCAAACTGTTACTACTACACACTCAAGAAAATCCTATTTGCCCATATGTTTCAATACGAACATTTATTTTTTCATATACAAGGCTCTTCCTGAATCTTAACTGCTGTTTATCATACTCTGCAGGCTCTATTTCTGAAATGCAGAATGTAGTCTGCCGATAAAATGAATCTTTAGGGATGGAACTTTAAATATACATATCTACCCATATATATGCATATACATATGCATACATATATATGTATTTAGAGAGAGAGAGTATAAATACATAATCAGGAATTCACTAAAAGAAATTCCAAAGGTTATTTGGCAAGTACAATCTAAGCCATTAATACACAGAATATATTAAGATAAAAATCAGGATTACTGGATAGGAACTGGAATTCTATGTATTTGAGCTCATAGCTTTTGAAGTGATATCAGAATCATCACATTACGCTATGACAGGATTACCAGTTGAATCTCAAACACATCCATTTCCAGAATGAAAAGTACAGTATTGAAATATGCTGTGGAAAGACATGAATTCTGATTCCCTGCAGAGAAGAACGGTGGGGATAATGTTGCCTTCTTCCAGTAATGCAAACATTAACATTAGAAAAGAGATATGGAGCCAGGCAGGACTATATTGTGCTTTTCCCGGGGGATGCGGGACAGAAACAAGCAGGAACAGAGGAAGGAGCCCAGTTGAAACAAAACAATAACCAGCTGTAGCACATAGAGAAAAGGAGATTTAAAGTAGCAAGCCGAAGATATGGCCTAGGCTGGGAGGAATTTTTTGTTGTTGCTGCTGTTTTGGATGCTCAGAAATGCTGAAATATCAGCAGATCATATAGCTAAAAAAAATAGGGAAACTAAGAGTCCGCCAGAGGTTAGTTGTTACTGGAATATGAGTCTTTTTGGACATTCTCTTCCTGCCATGACCAGTGGGCCAGGGCGACCAGCAGTGCTTGCTCTGCCTGTCATTACTCCATAAGCAACACACTTTTCGTTTGAATTGTGACTGTTAATCACACTGTCTCACCCACCGCCATACGCACACGTATAGCCTGTCGCCTCTATGGGAGGCCAACCCTTTTATGGGGCATTTGGATTTGCAACTAGGTGTGGGTTTGAATCTGCCTTAGCTCGGATTTCTCTCGAGCAACACAGGAAATGTGACTGCTTTGAAAAGAACTACATTACTGCTATGGAAAGAGGTGGAGGCTGCACAAGGGAAGCAGAAAGGCTGATTTTGTTGTTAGATATTAAAGATTTCACAATGGATAGGATCAAACAACACTTTGATAAGGTCAGAGCTATCTAAACCAGTAGTACTTTAAAATTCACTTTGACACAAGGACCTCAATCTGCTGGGAAGCTCTTAAAAATAGTTTGTTTCAGAAGTAAAAAAAAAAAAAAAAACTACTTTTGAAGGGGAGAAGGGAAGCAGAAAGGGAAAAGAAACTGCTGTTTGTGTGTGCTCAGGTCTGTGTATACGATGCACACATAGACTTGAGTTTCTTTTGTCCAACATCCTTTAAACACAGGTTGTCCGGGAGATTTTCTGGGAGGAATAGATTGCCCTGTGTGCTATTTGACTTTCCTCCTTCCTGGGTTAAGTAATACACTTTTAAGTAAAACACATTAGGGTACAGCTAGGCGAAGCAACAACTTCGTCGCCATTGGGAGCCCAACATGCTGGATCCTGCCCAGTGCAGGCGTTTAAGGTCTTACCAACTTCTTAAAATCACAGTCGGTGCTTTTCCGGATCTCTGGGGGAGACATCAGCCTGATCCTGTGCAACAGCGTGACAGGGGACTTTGCCATGGATAGAATGAGCAGTAAACTGCAAGATGAATGGAATTGCAATATACTTGCTTTGGGTGGCTGAGGCGGCTGTGTTTGGAACGTGTAGATCTGTGGAAACGGAGAGAGGAAGAGTAGCATGGTGAACAGATGTAGTTAATCCTGATGAAAATCGTGGGTGTAACTTCATTCCCCGTAGATCTCTGCATCAGTTTAGATTTGCACCAGTGATGCTAAGCTAAGGCTGATACCATCTTTGGCATAAGCTTTCTGCGGTGATCCCATATGTGAGTAATGTTTGCCATTTTTCTATAGTGATACTTAAATTCAATACGAAGAGAAAAATATAAATCTATTTTGGCATAGAGCAAACCTAGGTTCCTCAGGTGGTTTCAAATTTACAAGCCACAGTATATTAAAACATTATTTTAAAACACATTTCACAAGGAAGGCCTGTGAATTTTGTGGCAGTGTATTGGAATGATATTCTGTGGCAGCATATTGGTCTTATATCTTTTTCTAATGCCTCACAAATTTATTTTAGCCTAGCTCAAGGCCTGACAAGATTTAGAGCCATCTTATCCTAGGCTCTACCCTCCTCATGTCTCAGTACAATATCCCGATGAACTGGCAAATAATCCTTTGGCATTTTTCCCTCCTTGTCAGCCCTTCACAACTCACTATGTACATTCTATATTTTGCAAGGTAAGTAGAAGTTCCCATTCCCAAAGATAATTCTCTTAGGGCAGCAGAACATTTACCAGGTGTTTCAGACTTCATAGGCATCGAGCGCCAGGCAGTTCCCAAGAGCAGAACTTCCACGTGGATATTCCTTACAGCTTTTGTAAAGAGATGCCACCATGTCCAGAAAGCTGCCAAAGCAGCTAAATTGAACGACTGCAATTTACCCTGTGTGAACACGCTGCTTTTCTTTCAATCCCCTGTGTTTAAAATAGAAATTCTGCAAATCCCCTGGGATGTGCAGCCACCTGTGGAGCATCTGGTGCACCAACAGCAGCCAGGCCCACATGTCCTTAAATAGGATCTCACATGGCAACAAGGACTATTGGTTTAAGCTACTGAAATATTTCTTATAGGAAGGCAAGTAATTCTGTAGGAGAAAGGTAGCAATTCTCCCCTAAGAGGATCACGATGAAAGATGAAAAGTAACAATTCTACTGGAAAAACACAGGATTTTCTTCAGAGTCCTTTTCCCCTGGTGTATGGTAAAATCTATTGGAAGCCTTATGAAAGATAAAAAGGCAATTTTTGAAAGGTTTTATTAGAAACAATGTATCAGTTTGCAGGCACTGGAATTAAAAATTTAACAAATGCTCATTAACACTTAAAAAAAAGTTTGGTGAAACATCCATTAACCACAAATAAAATACTAATAAAATGTTCATAAACATCGCCCAAGGAGAGAGTATTACCATTGCCCCACAGGAGCCACGCATACGGTATAAACAGCCACTTCTACAGCTGGATTTAGGGGAAATTCCTACTCCATAACCACAGGACAAACACCACTAAAATAGTCCCAGGGACACATCAACTTTGAAGCCACTCAGACCCTTGCATAAAATATCTGTACAGACCTTTTTTCCAGGTCCTGGTGGGGGAGTTTTTGTCTTTATTTATTTTGTGTGGTGGTTGCTATGAACCCAGCACTTGTTATTTCTTGTGAAAATGTCCTCGTATTCAGTTTGACCGTCCAATTTCTTTTGACACAACCATTTTCTCTTCGTGATGTTTGTCTTTGCAGTTTGTGTGTGAAGAGATGCAAAGGAAGCTGAAAATCTTCTCTAAAGCTCCGCAAGTAGGCACTGCGCAAGAAGGTTTACATTTTGTACCTACAACACACTTGAACTTCAGAAGAAATACTTACCATCTCACTGTCCAGCATGAACACGAATATCTGTTTGGCAGGTAGGGTTAGCTTCCAAGTGTTATCCAGAGGAAGAAAGTGGTTAAATGACTTGTTTGAGGACATTGAGCAGAAGGAGCAGAGAAAGGAGTAAGTACCCAGCAGTTCTCAGGGGGCTGTGATCTCCTCTCACCCCACTGCACGGCCCATGCCGTCCTCCTGAGGAACACAGCATGGAAATGGGGAGCTTCCCTTGGGAAATTGCTTGGCTTAGCGTTACCCAACGAGGGGAGGAATCCTACTCCCATGCATGTCCGCCTTCACTGAGTGGAGGATGGTCAAGTGGAAAGCCCATTTCCTGCTTTGCAATGCACAGAGGTGTTGCGGAGAGGATGGGGGCGTCAGAAACCAATACTTGGTTCCTGGTATTTCCACCGTGGTGTCCAATCGTAGACACCATCTGCTGCCGTTCTGTGACCACCAGCAGTTCAGAAATGTTACTCAAAAAAACCCTCCAGTCTTTCAAACTCCCCTCTCTGACGCCTTTTATGAATTTAAGAAAATCCTTTCTGTAAAATAGGCCCCCAGACGGAATTTTCCCCAGTCTCACCTCTTTTATTAACCGTCTGTGCTCCTGCAGCATGGGACTACAGTAAAGGGCAATGACTTGTGTTTAAACATCCATGCCAGCCATGGCAAACAAGAGATGACAACCTCACAGGGTTGCCCAACCCTTGCAGTTGTCACCAGAGACAACACTGGGTGGCAGTCCTATGCCACCAGATAAGCTACAGGCATGTATCTCCTGTGCCACGAGACACGAGATGAAAAGACATATTGAGGCCATCCAGTCTTGGAAAGATGGGCACGTGTCTGTTCAGGAAAAGACTTCCTCTACGTGGGCCGCTCACTGGACTCTAAAATGAAGAGTGAAGAGTAAATGTGGGTCTAAATTGAGGCAAAAATCCCAGAGGTTTGCTAAGCATGTGAGTATATCCTTCTACCATTTTTTTTCCCAACTTCATCTCAGTGATGTTACCACTTTCCAGGCTTATTGAAGTATATTGTCCATAAATCGCAGGAGGAGTTTTTTGGTTATTGTTCAAACACGTCTCTACAAGGTAGAGGGAGGTAATTCACTGAAGGCATGAGTTGTTCCTCTCTGGACTTTAGGACACAAATACTACAGTGAGGCAAAGTTCCCATTTTCCTTGCTCTCTTCCCTTTCTTTTATTGCCACTGGAAGTTAACTTGTTGAACCCTTGGAGAAAGAGTGCTGTCCATCTGACAGGATAGCTGGACGCTTGCTCTTTCTCTTTTCAACAAAACTGTTACGGAAATGTTTTCTTTAATCTTTCTTATTTTAGCGGTATTTAGTGGTAAATGGTAAAATGATGGGGGAAAGGATGTAGTTCCTGAAAAATAACCATATTCTGGTTTTCTTCCACTCTTTACTTCTTGGCCAATAATAGTTAATAAATATTGCCAGGACTAAGGATTAGTGTTCACTGAAAGAGGTTGGTGCAAGGGAGAGGGCCTGGTGAAAACAATGACAGAAGAAATGGCTTCAGTTTTCGAAGACATCTTTTCTTTTGATCTATAGTCTAGAACAACTCTGAAAACAATGGTTTTCTTTGGTCTTTTTAAAATTTTCAGTTAGAAATGAAATATATATATATATATGTATTTCTAACCAGTTCTACAGTGTACTCAGTTTTTCCTTCTGTGTGTATAATACAATTGGGGGCATTCAATTTTTGCAGGAATATTTCTACACTAAACAGGAATCAAGACCTTTAACAAATGTTCTGCATGAAAAATCCCTTTGTTTGCTGTGCAATGTGTTTGCTCAATTAATATGCTTCAGTTTTATGGTCTAATCTATTCCCCCTCACTTGTTGCTTTGTGTTTCATTTTCACCACAGTTGCTAAATACAGTCTTTTAAGGCCGTCAGTCGGACGGGCACCCCTCCTTAACTTGCTGTCAGAGGCTTCCTGTTGCAATGGTACAGAACAACAACATACGGAAAAGTCTCTGTCTTTCAATGCAAGTGCACTAAGGAGCAGCAAGACCCCTATGGTCACTGAAACGATGCTCTCTGTCCTCCACAAAACAAACAAAATGCAAAAAAAAAAAAAAAGCTATTTAACAATGCATTCTGAGCAAGCAGATTTCTAAAATGGCAAGTTGACCCCTAACTTGTTCTGCTTAATTCCATGTGGCGGTTTGGGAAGCACATTCTGCATCCAAAGTGGGAAGGGAGAAGAAAAAGAAGGTGAGAAAGGAAAAGGAAAAAGGAGAAAGGAAAGGAAAAAGGAAAAGGAAAAGGGAGAAAGGAAAGGAGAAAGGAAAAGGAAAAGGGAGAAAGGAAAGGGAAAAGGAAAAGGAGAAGGAAGGGAAGGGAAGGGAAGGGAAGGGAAGGGAAGGGAAGGGAAGGGAAGGGAAGGGAAGGGAAGGGAAGGGAA
>JAYECN010359247.1:0-23591 GCA_035222435.1 Microcambeva ribeirae | reverse complement strand
CATTTTTCGAACACCGCCCCTCTCCGCCCCCTCCCGCGCTTCCACGTCGCGCGGCCCAATGGCGGCGGGGCAGGGGGCCGAGGTGCGCGCGCAGGCCGCGCATGCGCAGGCGCGCCTCCCCCCGCCCCCGCGAGCCGCCTCAGCGCGCGCGGCCGTTAACGGCTCCCCGCGGCGGGCACTGCGCGTGCGCGCGGCGCCGTTACCCCTGGAGCCTACTGAGGGCAGCGGCGCGCCGCCCGCGGCCACTCAAGCTGCCGTAGGAGGCTCCGCAGGGGTCGGGCCGCGAGCGCTCAGACCTGCCTGCAGCTCCGCAGGCCGCGCTTAGGCCTCGCCTCTGGTGCTGCCACCCTCCCTTGGCAAGTTTTTTTAATTTTCCCATTTTTTCTACCTCGGCTTCCCGTTCCTTTACTGAAACCTTGTGTAAATTGGCACTCGAACCTTCCCCCTTTTCCTACTCGCCAGCAGGTTGGCAGAGGGGAAGCTCCTTCCCGAAACCTCCCTCTTCCCTCCCGGCAGGACAGCCAGGAGGGAATGCCGCCACGGGGACAGGATCCCGCTGCCCGGCTCTTCCCCGGGAGCAGCCTGGTAATGACCTCAATCTCTGCCCTTTCCAACGCCGATTTTACATTCGCTCCCAGCACTGCGCGAGGGGAACCGCGGCTGCGCGACCGCCGCTTCCCACAGACCGGCCGTCCCCTCAGCAGCACTGGGATAAGCCCAAGTTATTAACATTACCTGCCCCCGGAAAAACGTCGCCTCCTTCAGCAGGCTCTCCAGAGGCGCCGTCGATCCTTCCTTTTCCACGCACTAAATAAATCACAAGCGTTAGGTGCGGCTTGCGGAACAGCTCCGGGCTCGGATGCTTCCAGCCTGTCCTGGCAGAGGGGAGATCCGGCGGGAGCGGGCACTGGGCATCGTACAACCACATTCATACATATGCAGAGATTAAGGGTGAGATTTTTTTTTTTTTTTTTTAACAAAAAATCAGAGAAAAGTGTTTTATTGTTAATAAAAAAAAAAAAAAAAAAAAAAAAACCCAACGCTCTAGTGTTTTAGGCCGCGGAGGCTCCAGCTCGGAGGCCCGGCGGGGAACACGGTAACAGGGAATGCGGTTCATGGACATCTCCCGCTCCGGCCGTATCCAGGCACCAGCCTCCCTTCCCCCCGGTGATCACACAACATCCTTATGCACGTACAGCAATAGTTTACATGTAAAAGGAAGATTAGGAAAGCATTTAACGTAGTTGTAGCTTTTTTCCCCATTTTTCTTTTCTTTTTTTTTTTTTTAAAAAAAGGAAGTGATGTAGCAGCTGGAAAGAAAGAGCCGGCATCCCGTGAGCAGCCGGCGCGGAGCCGTGGCCGACGCTCCCCAGGGAACTCGCTCACGTCGCCTCTTCCACGTCACAGGTCGCTTCCTTCTCCGCTCTTCGGGCTCCTCGGTGCAGGGAGGCGACGGCAACGTGAAGGGCGGCCGAGCGAGCGTCGACCTCCGAAGGCTGCGGCCTCCCGAGGCCGGCGCGGCCGCCACCGGGGAAGTGCCCGCGGCCACTAAGTTCTCGCTGCAGAAAAGGGTCTCCCGAGCGGCAACCCCCGTTTCCACAATTTGCTCCGAGCCCTCGTTCTCGGGCAGACGCACACGCGTCCGCGCGCTCGCTGCACGCAACGTGGAGCTGCCCCGGCGAGGCTGCGCAAGGGCAGCAGCTGTCAAAGGAGAAGCCGTTTTACTTTCTTTTAAACTTGCAATGTTTGTCTTTATTTTGTTCTTTATATTTCGAAAGTGAAAAGAAATAGTATTGAGTCAATTTCTTTTTTTCCTTTTTTTTTTCTTTTTTTTTTTTTTTAAATATTTGTTCTATGTATTTACAAGCCTTAAAGTTGCTCTAAAGGTTCTGAAAGTATCACTAGTACTTTTGTTTTTGTTTTTCTTTTCCCCCAGGGTAGCACTGTTTTGAACGAGTTATTTTCGGAGCACTCTGGTCCACAGCAGTTTTCTCAAATGCATTTCCTTCCGTTCCAAGGTTATGTATGTTTTGATTATTATTTTTTTCTCTTAAATTTCTGAAGCAAGCTGAGAGGCAGGCAAAAAAATCTGATGACAATTAAAAAAAAAAAGTCTCTCTTCCTCATCTAGCTTACCCCAACCCCCTTAAAAGTTTTGTCTAGTTATCATGCTTTGAAACAAAACTGAGGTGCGTAGGAAGGGGAGGGAAATTTATTTCTCTGCTTTTGTTCTATTATACAATTTGTTTACAGAAACTGCAAATTTAAAAATTACACTGGCATTTGCAGTCCTTAAAATAATAAATTAAAAGTTTTCAACTTTTTTTTTGTGCTAAACAGATTCGTTTCGCTTTGTGTTTCTGTAAATATGAGTCCTTGTTTAAAAAGGAAAGAAAAAAAAAAGATTAAAACAGAAAATATTTTCTATAAATAATACAAGTATTTTGGTTTAGTGCTCCCGCCCTCAGGTTTGAAGTTTTCTGTTTGTTTGTTTTCAAGTACCTTTTTTTCCTCCATGATCACCTTTGTGTTTAGCTATTTTTACCTCTCCCACTCGTGCATGTGTGGGGGAAGGGGGGGTTCTGCGCGAGAATTGGCCTTGCTGCACTGTGATTGGCGAAGACGTGAAACTTTTTAAAAAAATACTTAAATTGTTTCTTTTTTTTCTTTTTTTTTTTTTTTTTTCTCTCTGTATTTTTTAAGTTTTAATTATCCTCCGACTCCTCTTCGGCCTCCCGTAGCCACGTGAAGAACGCCGTGACGGATTTAAGCGCTACTCCCTTCCCGTTCTGCTCCGCTGGGTCCTTGCTGCTCTCCCACTTGTAGAAGGCATCCTCCGATATCACCTCCTCGTCGTACAGGCAATCAAAAAACATCCGTAACAAATCTGCAACGAGGGAAGGGCAGGAGAGCTGTAAGAGCTGCGCGGCTGAGGGCGGACAAAGCCGCAGCTATGGATAAGGGGATTAACGTGACCTTTACAGCGGGAGATGCAGACACAAGTTAAAAAGTGAGGGCTGTTAATAAATTTTCCCTTCCTGGCTGGTTGGACACAGCTGAGAAGGAACCCAGGTCCCTCCGATGCTGGAGGTCCTGGTGCCCTCCCTCACTTTGTGCTGCCGGCTCCCCGGGTATTCCCATTTCTTTGGCAACGCCTACTCTCTTTTTCCATAGGTGCTTTCCTGCAGCATTTCTGGGACAAGCCTCGTCAGTTGTGCAACCCATTTTATTCACTCCGAGACGGCTCGCAGCTGCAGACAGCACTGCAATTGCGATGCGCGGTGCTCTCGCATGTCTAGGTGTCCTAAGATTCTCTGTGTTTTCCTCTTCTGGCATCGCAACCAGGAGAAAAACACTCCAGCCAAGTAATGGGGGGACTGCACTGCTTGAAGATGAAACTACTACAAGCTGCTTTCCCTCATCTTCTACATATGAACACGGCTTCACTATCAGGAAAAGCACATTCCTCTTCTACCACCAGATTTTACTCCCACAGAAGCAACTTTTCCTTAGGAATCAACCCCCCAGCACAGACAGGACACTTACTAGGAGGTTGATCAAGTTTTACTATTGATGCTTGTAGTGCATAAAGTGCTTGTAGTTCCTTCTCTGTGTCTGAGTCTAGGTACTTGAGTAAGATGGGCACTCTCTGCTTGATAACAGCATTGTCCACACGGAAGCTAGAAGAGTCCGCTGAAGGTGGGAGGGGAAAACAGCGTTAGCTTTGGTACATGGCAGCAAGGACAGCTCTTTTATCACCTGATTAAAACAGAAATCACAGCTATGAGTTAGCATGGAGTACTAAAACCACTAGAGCAGAAACAGAATCATAAGCTGCATGGGACATAGCAAATCCAAAATACATTAAATGTGTTAGAAGTCTGCTTCCTTCAGCAGCTTTGCAGTAGAACATGCTAAAAACATGACTAAGATTTTGAGAAAACAAAAAGAATCTCAGAAGCAAGACAGAAAGTAAAACAAGATGTCACTGATACCCTCCCAGCAGAGATACATTAAGCAACCCTTACACATTTATTATAAAATCCCATGTCATTTAGCCATTAACACTAGGTGGCATCCAAAAGATTCTGTTTTCTAGGAAGAAAGGAACTGGGCTGTGTCCTTCCCCCTGCGTCCCCGCAGCAGCAAGACGCAATTCTGACCAATCCCTCCCCAAGCCAGACTCTCGCAGCTAGGGGCAGAAATGGGCACTTTACAAGCCCAATTTCTTCACCTCACCAGATGCCAACGGTAAAATTAAAGGAAACGATGTGAACAGGCCAGATGTTTGCACTGGCAGGCAGCGCTTCATTCAAACCCCCGAGGCTCTGGCGCTCACACTTCTTTTCCAGGAACCCACCCTCTCCTCGCACTTCCAGACGACTGCCAGACCCTGGGGCGTTACGGCTCAATGTACATTCAAGCAGTCCACATAAACTCTCTTCCCAAAAATGCCACTCATTCAGGACAGAAAGACCATTAACGAGCCAGAGCCGGCTGCTTCTCCGCTGCAGCCCATGCTCCCAGCTCCCACGTACCAAACCGCAGTGGCAGAGCACCCACCGCGCTGGAAATGCTCGTTATTCTAATAACGTCTAGCGCTTTCTCCACCTTTGCTGGAAAAGAGTCAACAAAAAGTATTTGCCGTTGCTCAGAGTCGTCTGAAATGTCTGCTCAGGTGAAAGGGCCACGCCAGGAGCGCAGAGTATCAGCTCCAGCAAAGTGAGTGGCTGTCGCAGGTTCAATATGGTGCAAAAATCTTAGGGGTGTGTGAGTGTGAAAAGCAGCCCAAGAGGAGAAGAGAAAGTGATATAAAAAAAAAAAATATGGCACATGTGATGGTTTGTTTGGTGTTTGCACTGCAAGTAACTCACCTATAATAGCTGCTTTGCAAACTGCTGTCATTAAAGCTCTAAGGAATGTAGGTGAACTCATCTGGCTTTCATCTAGATTAGCCTGAAATCAAGAGCAAATGGACCAGTTAAACACACTCCAGTGCTTAAGAGCAACCGCTTCCAAAAGCCACCGCCGAATTTGGCAGCAGGTGCAAATTCAGCACAGGCTGCTGCAGCAGGAGACCAATTCACCCCTCTGCAAAAACGCAGCTTGCCCGTTCCCCTCGAGAGCAGCTCAGGTACGTCAGCACAGCGACAGCTCTCTTGCGACCAGCACAACCTATTTAACTGCTCCAACCAAGCAGTTTCTTGGCTCAATAAACCGATTGAAACGACGACGTTCAGCTTTTGCCTTTTTACGTTTTCTATGTGTTTTCCACTTCTTTGACACGTTTTGTGGAGTCCTCCCTGGTAGATTTGCTTTGTACAGAGAGAAAACGGAGGGAATGGCTACATAACTCACCCAAGCCCACAAAGAGCCTGCGGGTGTGCCGAGATTTTCAGTGCTGCTCACGCTGTGCTGCCCTCGCAGCAAGTGAAAAAGGACATTTCTAGCACATCCCTCCAGTGACAGAAATAGCTGCAGTGAAGCTGAGTGAGGTTTTTAGCTGCAAGCAGAGCTATGAACACTTCAGGCTGAGCTCTGTGTCAGAAGCAAGACTTAAAATCCAGCTTGCAGGATGATGCTGGAGTTAAGAGGGCAAAATAAAAAAATCCCCCAAAAAATCAATGTTTTTTGTTACTGTTGTTTCTTTTTTCTCTTTTTTTTTTCCCTTTACACTGCCTGGTCCAAGCCTGTGGGAAAGGGACACACACTCTCCGGGGTGGTCCAAACTTCAGATGTTTTTAAAGCACGGCACAGCGTGCAGCTGGGCAGGGGGGAATCTGCGTAGGTCGTGTCACAGAAAACAACGAGACGCTTTTATCCCATGTCTAGGGATAAAAACACTCAGAAAGGGAACACTAGGCAAGAAAGAGTGTAGCAACAGACCAGGTTTATAACATCACTGGTAACCAGAAGCACCAGTTCAGAGGGAAAGTCTATTTAAGTGCAGTTACCCAGAGGAAGGTAATAGTAGTAATTTTTTTTCCCAAAAAATTGTTAAAAATAATAAAAAAAAAAATCAGCGTGTTGTGTTTATTTCTCGATTCTGCCTTGTGTTATAGGGCAACGCCCTCAGCGAAGTGTGGGGGCACCGCCACGAAGGCAAACGTGCCTCAGCTGGCAACGCACGGGCCAGGGCCGCGCGGGCCCGGTCACGTCTCACCTCTGCGGAGCTACCGCAGCAACAGGGAAGCTGCTCTACGCCAGGGACTAGAGATTATAGGTGGCTCCCGGTTGTTCTTCCCAACGGCCAAGGCTAGCTCAGACCTGGCACTGCATGAACGTAACGGGAAGAGCTGACAGAGATGCCCCTCCAGATGAGGACGTGTTTGTACAAGTGGCTAACGAGCTCCGTGCAGGAAATGGTCTTTGTACCTCTACCCAGTCAAAGATTTGTTCGTCGTTCGCCTTGTCCTCAACGATGAGTTTTTCTAGCTGTTTGTTCAGCTCTTCTGCAGAGAGTTCCTTCTCTGAAAGTGCTTCTGAGGAACTGGAACAGTCAGACTCCGTGAAGTCCAACTTCTGCAACATCAGAAGCCAGGAGGAGAACTAGTTAAATCCACTTTCCTGCGCTGCATCAAGACAACAAGCTACAGTTCCAGTGCTAAGTTATCCTTATAATGATTTACACATTTTCCTCTACACATAAGGAGGGAAGGAGACCAACAGACAGGACAGGGAACCCAAACTCAGCAGACCCAAATGACCAAGCAGACACTTGCTCTCAACTCACTTGTTCCATGAGAAAGGTATGTACATCCTCCCCTTCAGGTAAGTAGTCCTTCCAACTGAGGCCAGTCTCCCTCCATAAGGCTCCCACTTTCTTATGGCTCTAAAACACAAACATTTTTGCTTGTTTTAAATGACTCACCAGAAGCACAGGGGAGCTTATGCAAGCTGGAATGGTGCGGCTGTGTCAGGAGAAATAAAGAGCTGTTCAGCCACCAGACAAGATGCCTAGCAATGAAGTGATCACATTTGGAGATCCCGTGCAAGAGAAATCATATAAATCACAGATGCAACCCTGCCACAGGTGTAAGTAGCTTGTAAAGTGGTCACACACCGCGGTGATGTGTAGTAAAACAAGGTGTAACGTGATACATGGGGTTTGTAACAACTTTGGTCAGGTATTACCTATGGAAAGGGGGTATATCTGAGTAAGGCACCATGTCCCGCGGCTGTGACACAGAGCTGGCAGTTAGATGACTTGGATTCTTCTCCTGACTCTGCCATTAACTTACTCTGTGACTCACTCTCCCATATTCTGACATTAAGACACCGGGAAATTATCTACTAGAAAAGCGTTATTTACAGGACTGTTTTCTGGGCAGACATCAAGCCTTAAACGCAGCTACACAGCACCAAGTTCACTGTTCAATTCCTAGAGTTTATTGCAGACGTTGAGGAAAGCTCCTTTTACAGCACCTACAGTACAACCTCTTGCATCTCCTAATGTCACGCTGACCTTTTGGTATCTCGTTTAAAACAGCACGTACGCAATTCTGGCAAGCGTAAAAACGCTAGTGACAACCAGCTATTCTCACCCAAAAGCTCTGCAAAACATTTATCCCATAGCACCTACACAAGGAGTACGGGTCACTGTGCAGCCAAAGCTAAGCACTGACATAAAAGCAGTCTGATATTTTGAATTTTAATATACAGATTAGGAGAGTCCCTGCTGCAATTCACCAGCAGGAGAGTTAGGTGACTGATCCCCGAGGGAAATGCCTAACTCGAAATACCCCAGGCTGTACCTTAAAGTGGTCTAGATGAGATCTCATTAGAAAGCTGTGGCAGAAATGGAAACCTAAACCTGTGTTTCAAGTCCCTGAGCCTGGCAGCTTTTGTTTCAGAGAACAGAAGGGAAAAAAAATGTAAATCAACTGTTCAAACAAGCATAAGACTAAAATAAATAAATAAGAAGCCACTATCCACACTGCTGGTCTGCAATGCTCCCAGAACAGTCAACCTTATTTGAACGCATGCTTCAAAAACAGGAAAGTGAGGGGATTTTACAGGGCTCAAAATAGACACTATCCAAAGTGCACTATTTAACTGAATTGAAAAAAATTAAAATAAAAAAGACAAAAACGGAGACAGAGTTATATGGAAACCATCAAACTGTTTGGACACACAACTGTGACACGCGTCAGAGAGCTCTAGAAGTTACAGGGTGAAAAGGTGTCACTACCCCTAGTGACGGGTGAGTCCTAGGGCTGGCAGGTTTAGTTTGGATAAGCACCCAGAAATCTGAGGCCATCTGAAGCTTATCCGAACCCTCAGAACCTCTTCGGGCTGCAAGAACTGCTCTCTTGCAAGACTTTTTCGGTACTTGCTGCTTCTGGTCAGCCCAGAAATACCTCGAGAATGTCCCTCTTGCAGTATTTCAGCACTCTAGCTTCTGGAAGAAGCCAGGTGCAAAGGTACCTGCAAAAGGGAAAAGTGATGAGAAAGAAAAGTTAACTCGACTTTTGGGAGCCTCGTAATGCTCGGTGTGAGACTGGGGATGGACAGGCGGGTTTCCTACGTGATCTGGCTTGGCTGGCCCAGCTCTAAGTACCTCTGTGTGGGAAATGTGAGCATGTATGTGGCTTCATGCAGAAACACGTACGTGTTGCATCCAGCTCAGATCTACGAGCTGCACACCTGGACACTTACCATTTGTTTGCATAGAAGGTGCAAGATTTCAGCAAGCAAGACCCCGGCTCTTCCCACAGGAAGCAAAGGTTTGCTAAATTCTCTAGAATGAAAGAAAAACAGATATTCCTCCTTGTAAATTGCCCCCAAAGACAGTCAAACACCACAGGACAGTGCTCCAAAGCCAGAACACAAGACAAGGGGTAGTGATTAAACTAATTAATCCCCAAATAGCCATTACAAATACAACATAAGCCAACTGCCACCGAAAGAAAACAGCATTCCTTACTGCATAAGTTCTCTCATAGAGATTCCTCCTTCTTTTAACATGGGGGTCACCAACTCAGCTAGATACAACCAAATATGAGGGATATCTATGGCCATATCATCTGCCATCTCCAAGGTGTCTGAAAACCTTTAGAAAAAGAAGGAAAAAAAAAATCAAGCATTAAATACAGTTCAGTTTGAGACTCTTCTGCAAAGTAAATCTGTACCATCCTTTATCTTAAAATAAAGGCAACCCAAGGATAACAAAGAATACTGCTGCCATCTAATACTTTCAGTGCTTCAGAACTGCCAGGAGTTACTACTATCTCTAGGCAATACCATGGGGCAGAAGGTCCATCTAGAAAAGCCTTATTTACAGTAATTTTTCCAACCAAGCAATACATTATTCACCAACCAGTAAAACCTGGAAAAGGCCTTTTTGTTTATGAACACACAAGGTCTAATAAATGGAGTCTCCTTAAAAAAATCAACAAAGGCCACGTGCAACGTAGCACTACGCTCAATTTATTCTGTGCGAGCCATCAGCTCTCTAAAACACAACACAAGGAAACGTTCAATAAAGCAGGAGGGGGTTTTGTTCTTCTTCCATGGATCATTTCCGCAAGCTGGCCGGAGAACAGACAGCCAGAACGCGGAACGGGGCAGGCCCAGCTACAGCACCTCTCCCCAGCTCCATGTGAGGTTTCCAGAGCTGCTCAACACTCGTCGTTCCTGACAAGCACCTCGTAGGCGGCTCCACGCTGGCTGCAACATGATTGTGTTTTGTTGCTCTCAAGAGTTTTGAAACCCAATCATTTCTCCCTTAAAGCCCTGACGACCTTGGTTCCATTTTACCCGTTAACCTCCTCCCTTGCACACCAGTGTCAGGAATAGCCTTTGAGCAGGGACTGTCTCGTTTGCTTTGTTCTCTCCATCCTCCGGTGCCGCTTCGACCCAGGTTTGTCCAAGCGTTTCTGCCAGCAATTGGTTTCTGTCGCGTGTGTCCCCGGGGCCGTGCTGCGCCCAGTACTCACACCACGGCTTCTAATTACACAGTAATTTGTCTTGGTGAGTAGCTGTAGTTGTTTGCAGCCTTCTTATTCTGCGCCCACTGGACACCACCAAGGGCACTGGCCCCATCCTCATCCTCACGAGTCATTTCACTTTGTTTACGCCGCTTTCGGACCGCAGGTCCCAGGATTTCACCAAGATGCCACCGATTTGGCAGCACGGCCAGTTATCCACATCCTGGGAAACGCAGCGACGGCTTTAATCACGATCCATCATGGAAACGTATCACGTAGCGCAGTCGTTCTGGCCACCAGTGACTGCATGAATATAGACAAGGGCTCTCCCTGCAGATGTGTTTTTCACTGCTGCTCCCTGCAGTTTCAATCCCAGCTGCTCCTCTTTTCCTGTGAGCTACAGAATTCTGTCATCCTGAAAATCCCTGCCCACCACGGCTGCAGGGAGATCACCACGAGAGTGGTCAGTGGTGCCAGCAGGAGACACGATACAAATAAAAGCAGCAAGTCAGGCTGAATACCTTGAAACTCATGGCCTGGAAGCATCATTTCATCTGTTCTCTGGCTGCTTTTCACACTTACTTCCATTTAATCATCCTAGTCTAAACTCCAGCAAGCACCGAGGGGTGCAGGAGGCCACTACCAGACACCAACTGGAATCCAGAGCAGGGACCAGATGAACTGAAATGAGCAAGCAGTTGAAATTCAGCTCTCCGAGGAACGTAGGACCTGTCTGGTACCTGCATCTGGCACACGCGCTCCCACCACACTTGAGGTGGGTCATCCCAAGAAAGGGCATCATGCGGATGAAGCCCCTTTTCCCACTAGAGGAGTGGCCGTGGTTTGGCACTTGCCCAGGGTTTCAGTCTTGGAGGCATTAATGCCACTCACATATTTTATCTTCTTCCTCCCTCATCCTAATTGCATCAAACGATTTGCCAAAAGGCAAACATTGACAAAAACATCACAAAACAAAAAAATATAAACACTCACAGTGGAATATATACCTACAGATTTACTTACAAATAAATACTTATATAAATACTGAAGTATTTACACTCATTCAAGCATTTGAAATATTTAAAAGACTATGAAAACACTGTATTACCTATACCTAAATGGAAATACTCTTTCACAAAAGAGGCATGGAGAGCTCAGGATACTGCTGCTATCAAACCAATGTGGGAAATAATTCCTGGCCAATGCAAAGCACAGCATTTGCAATGAGTGCTCAGCAAAAGTAGCTGTGTGGATGTGCTGGATACAAACCCCTTGAAGAAATCCTGCTTGCTCAGCTTTCCTGACTGCACCAACTGATATAATAACTGGCCCATGTGATCCCTGGTGATCTGACTCCTCTCGAGCGTCGACTCCACTCCCACTCGCACGAAAACAGGCAGCAGGTTCTGGGCGCTCAGCTCCTCCACGCACTGCATCGCTTCCTGCTCGGACAACACAGAGCGTCACTGACTTGGTAAAATATCAAGCCAAGACAAAAAGAGGGTGTTGGGTTAGATTCATTACTGGCCCAGGAATTCCTGTGTTACAAACACATACTATATTAAGAAGCCAAAATTATACGGGTAACTTCTGGAGCAGAATTTCCTCTTTATAAAGCGTCTGTCTTCTGGCACATGCATTTTGTAACTTAAGCCAATAAGGCACGTAAATACAGGCTTTCAAAGCAATACTCAATGTCATACTTCAAAAATCTCCACTGGTGTCAGTGCAGTTCTTCAGCTGACCCTCTAGGTTCAACCCAGAGGGTCTCGGTGGGCTTTCTGGCCAAACAGACTCGCTCTTCTTCTTAGGATATGTCTTTAACAAGCAAGACCTGGCAGCCCCAGATGAATTTCTGGAGGTCTTAGCTGGTCTTTTTGCATAGGTCGTGAGCTTGGCAGACCCAGACCACGCACTCAAGTCAGAGCTTTTCCATCAGACATGAGGGACAGATTCTGGTGTCCAGATGTCACACTTTAAAGTTTATCTCAAAAAAGGACTGGAGGCTCCTTTCTTAACCAGCTAATCTAGTCCAGCAGTCCTCACACTCCTCCTGCTAAGGTTTGCTTGACCTGCAGACACTGTAGATCAAATTGTACCTTTTCTCCAAATCATGATTTAATAATTTCTCCTGATAACCCAAAGCATCCATCTTAAGCATCTTCTTTTTTTTTCTGATTTTAATTGGAAGCAATTTAAAATGTAAGTGATAGCTCTGCATGTAAGGTGCCAAACCAGAACGTTCTGGCCCTGTCCTTTCAAACTTGGCAGGTTTTTAGTTTTTTTTTATTGTTGTTCATTAAAGATCAAACCAATCACCTTTGCAGCAAATGTAACATTTCTTGCAAAGTCCCTGGACATGCAAAAAATCCATTTACAAGGGAAACAAAATTGTAACCTTTAACGAGGAAGTGTTGACAGCTGCTCAGTAATTCCCAGTGTTTATTAAAAATACTGTGGAGTAGTTTGTTCAATATTTAGTATTGCTTCATCTGCCTCTGGATCAGAACAGCACATACTTTGGTAACTGAATGAAAACCTCAGTTTATTTTCCCATTAGCTTTCCTGCTTCCAAAATTGCTATTATTATCAAGCTGCTCAGTGATTCATGACAGCTACACATACATCTTGCTACTTAAAACACACAAAATGGGCTGTTTTCCCCATTACTAACAGGAGTACAAAACAAGGTGGTGAGACAACTGCCTAAAACTACTCCTGGCGCTGCGGCCATCCAAATTTTAACAGGTAGCACCATTCTCATTACATCTGGAACAGCTGGGTGCTTATAAAAACATTGTTCCCGGACAGAAAACATACTCAAAGGTCCATAGCTGCAGACCTTTCCATTTTGCAAGGCTTGCATTTTGCTTACCTTAAAATCATTAATATGTAAGAACTCATCAATGATAGATTTGCATTTTCTCTCAATTTCCTCTTCTGATAACGAAGGCTTGTCTTGTACAGGAGCTGGGGGAGCTTCTGGCTTGGCTGGCAGGCACGCAGAAAGAGGAGACATTTGGAAAAGGAAAATCAGCACCATTTCCAACAAGGCAGTCTGAAAACACCAGTCACCTGTTCCTCGTCCCGGAGCCGTTCGTGCCGGCTGGACAGCAGCAGTCAAAAAGCAAGATTTGCTACGGTAACCAAGAGGATGCTGATTTGGAAGCGGCGGACCCAGAAACAACCAGCGTAGAGTGTTTCATGTCTCATCTTTGGTTATAGATACTCCCTCTCTTTATATGAGCCCTCTATATTTCTGTAACTCAGCCTTAGAAACACTTGGCACAGAATTTAACACCTTCAAAGTACTCTATCAACATTTAGTAATGAAAATTCAGGCTGTTACAGCACACTACAAATCTCCAGCATGCTGACTGGCTGGGCAGTGACCCAAAGCAATCTCCTCATCACATCCCCACATCTCCAGGAGAAAGGAAACCCCAAAGACGCCCCAAATCCCAGGAAGTCCTTGGCACACTTTGCTCCCGCAGCAACCCACGCTTGGGTCCAGTATCGCGCCTTGGGACCACTTGCACAGTCACCTCCTCTGCTCTGGCCTGCCGAGAGGGCTGCACCCCAGAGACGTGGTGACTGAGGAAGCTGGACCCAGGCCCCTTTCCATCCTCTCATTGTGTCCTTCTCTGTACAGAGTTGGTGATTTGCTAACACAACGTAGACAAAATCAAATCTCCTACAAATACCCTGGGAGATCTGTTATTCAAAAGCTTCTCCAAACCTATATCATTCTACCTCCTGATATTCCTCAAACCTCTGTGACTTATCCTGTGAGACAGATTTTAGATACGTGAGATTATCTGAGAGGATGCTCCTAGGCCTTGGTTTTGGGGATGTCCATCCCAGAAACCAGCTGCAACAGCAGATGAGTATAAAAGACAACGATGGGGCTGGTGTTTACCAGGTACCTTCTGCCTCCTGACCTTGAGGATATCTAAGGAGAAGCTGGTGAGAGAAGATGGTGCTAAGAAGCCTCTAAATCAACCGTGTTACACACCTTCAGGACACAGATTCCAGCGATCAAAGCTTGACGTTGTGCCACTGCAGGCCAAACATTCACATGGTTGCAGGGAGATCTATCATTTTTACTGATCAGTTCCCCCATAAGCTGCTTCATGTGTTCAAAGACTCCCTGCACATGCTCTAGCCCTCGCGGAAGTGCCACTTACCAGGCTCCTTGGCTTTGCTCCTGTCCGGCTCTGAGCTGTTCCTCTCCATTTCCATACCGCCCGTTAACTGCTTCACCGTCTCCAGCATCTCCCGCCGCTGCTCCTCTTGCGCCTGGTTGTCGAGCAGCAGCTCTTTACTGCTGCTGCCCCGAAGGAAGGTGTTTGGACGGGACAGCGAAGGCGGGAGAGGTTTGTCGTTCTTCTCCCTGCCCGTGCTCCCGCGACTGAGGAAGAAAAACACACTCAGTTGAAAGGTTACGGAACAAGAACCCCCTGCTCACAGTTCAGCTCTCCTGCTGAACAGCCAGGCAGCGTGTGACACCACGGGGAGGTACGAGCAGGGCTGGACCCAGCTAATGGGTCTGAGCATTTGAGAGCCTTGCTGAATCTGCATCGGGTTTAGGTGTGTTCTTCTGGATAAATAAACTGACTTGGTTAAATTCCTGACTGCTGAATCCAATCGCTATACGTTACCATTTATTAAGAGTTCTTAAACTTACAAACTACCAGCAAGTCTATCTTTTTACCTTGAAAAACTAAGGCACTCATCATGACTGCTTTAAAAATCAATACCAGCCGGTTCTCCTTTGATACGACAAAAGATGGGTGTGTTTTAAGTTAAAACAGAATACACAGGGGGAGAAAAGATCTGGCCATTCCCAGAAAAAAAAAATCAATGAAAGTCTCTTCTATCAGTGCACTAGAAATTGGAGCAGCAAAGGAGAAGCACAGATGTGTGAAAAGGGGAAGGGAAACGTCACCGGCGGTCTGAACCTTACCTAGTTAAGGCCCTGCGAGAATCTAACTCTGAGGATGCAGATGAGGCAGATACAGATGAGACTGGAGGCTGCAGCGCAGAAAATCTGTTCAGACTAGTGGCACTTGGTCGTAAGGAGTCTGCAAGATTGCAGAGACAACACAGGGATGAAGGACAGGGTTGGTGGCAGTAAGGCATCACAAATCCGTTTAAGCAACAGCTGCTGTTCTCAAGAGTGATGGGGAGAGAAGCAAAGGAAAAGGGCTGATCCTGCCCCGCAAAGGAAAAGGGCTGATCCTGCCCCATTTTATGGCTGCTCGTTAGACATTCAGCTAAACCCGACGCACCGGTTTTGCTGGTGACGCCAGGGTTCAGCATACACACTGCTTTTCTTTTGGGACTGGCTTGGAGTTCAGCTTCAGCTGCTGGTTCTGCAGGGATGCAGATGTATCCCCACCTCCTCCCACTTTGCGGCCCTATTCCCAGCCCCAAACCTGGGCAAGAAGAGCAGGTTCCCTCTGACTTACCCATCTCACTCGCCTTGGCTCCACCGCTGCTGCCCTTGCCCCAGCTGCCCAACTGGGCTTTAGGCACAAGCTGTATCTTCTCATCTATCGTGGGCTGTAAAATGCATCAAAAGCAAAATTTTACATTATTTTATACATCGGGTAGTTTTCTGCAACAATCTCAGGATATTTGCTTTGAAAATCAAAAAAAATACTATTTTTAATATTCTCTTGGAAAACCAAACTCTAGCCAAAGACAGAGGATGCATTCAAGTGCATCAGAAAGAGCCTCTTCCCAAGTGTGAGATATTCACTGTGCCTGGGAGCTTCTCTCTATCAGGAACAATGGAGCCTGGTAGAGGAAGAAGCACAGAGCTTCAAAAATGTTTGCAAAAAATAAACTGCCACTGGTGTCCACCAACCTAGCAGTGGTTCTTCTAGCTCTTCTCATGCTACCTGAAGCCTTCAACCTTGAGTGTTGCCAACTGATACGTTAGGAACATTTTGTTGTAAATCTGAATTTGGCATCTCCACTGCATTCTCTTTTCACCACTTAATAAAATGCAGTTTTTCAAATTAGAGTACTTACAAGACATTAAAAGCATCCTTATGAGTATTAGGAAACATTTACACATGCTGCTTTGCCTTGAAACAAACAAAACAGGGACATTTAGAAGAGGACAGCATTTCTCCCTGTGTTTTATTTATGTACACTATAAACGTTCAAGATTTCAAGTACTAACACGTTACTCCAAACAATTTTTGAGCCGCCAGTACCAGGGCAGGTTTTGCTACACAGAAGGATGCACACAGGTGACATCTGGGCGCTTTTGTGGCTCTGGAGGAGCTTTGCACCGGTACCTACCTTGGTGATTTTAAGGAACTTGGTGGGGTCCAGCACTCTGCTGTTCTTCGCCCCTTGCACAGTGTTCCAACCACCTTCGTCGACCCGCTGGACACCTAGCAAAAGACAGATGTGGTTTCCTGTAGCTCCTTATCTGCTGCACCCAAGGAGATTGCATACAACCATCTCCAAATTCAACACAAGGAGGGACCAAAGTCAGTGCAGCTGGCTAAGCCCCTGCACAATCCTATGCCAAAATCATCTCTCAGGGTATTTCTTTCAACTGAGCTCATAGAGCTACTTTCCCTGACTTTATTATTCTAAAATAGCTTTGATATAAGCAACAATATTTCCAAGGTCAGATTTTTTGTAGTGCTGTTTCCTGCTCAAGGAAAGTTCCCTCTCTCAGGGGCCATTTGACTTCTACCTTACTCCTACTTAAGTGGCAATGGATATTATGTCTTGCCAGTGGCGACTCACTTTAAAATTATTCTGTACTTTGACAAGATTATTTCCAGTCTTTCTGGAAGGAAAGAAAACCTTCTGCTCATTTCTACTGCCAGCAGGTGCCTTGCTGCCTTACTGAAACTGCTGAGGCCAGGTGAAATAAAGGGCAGGATTTAACGGGCGGGAATGTGATGCTTCAGAAAGAGGAGAAAAAAAAAAAAAAAAGATGCAGTTTGCATGAATAAAACTTGAACACTATTGGCCTGGGATGTTTATTTTTACCAAGGGATTCGCCCCAACTGCCTCCCTGCCAATCCATAGTCAGTCTGTTCCACTTTCAGCCCCTGCCATAACCAGGCTCCAAATCCCCCCTCTTCATTACATACAGGAAAAAAAACAAACAAACAAAAGAAAAAAAACAACAAAAAAAACGATTTCTTATTTTAGGTGGTATTCTGACTACGGCCCTTGAATGCACAGCAACGAAATAGCAGCCAGCTTGACTTTTACTTTACCCGGTCTCCTCTTGTCTTTGGTCATGAGTTGTTGGACCTTCCTCTGTTCTTCCTGCTCTTCAATCTTGGCTTCTTTATGAATCTGCTCAATGGTCTTCGGGCCCTGGTCTGCTCGCCGCGAAACCCAGTTGCACTAGGAAAGGAAAAAAGCACAAATTCAGCAATTACTCCAAGTGCTGCAATCCCTGCTCTTGGGGGAGAGCATCTCCAGCCCTGTTGCAAAAGGGAAGTGGCTCTTTTCCTTATTTTGGTGGGTACGTACCAGCCTGAGGTCTATTACATCCTGAAGCATGAACCGAATCCTCGAAGACGTTTTTCTCTCTTTCACAATCTTCTCCATCTGATTAAAATACTGGTCCATGCGAGGCTACACAAGAGAAACCACGTCAAGAGCATATCCCAGGAGCAAAGGAGGACGTGCCCTTGGACAGGCCGTCACCAGCTCCAGTGTTGGAGCCACCACGGGGCCCAGAAAGGATCCAGGCACCCATATTTGCTCTCCAGCAAAGCAAGAGCTGGGTCTTGTACTCCCTCATGGGTGAGATTTGGGCGTGCACAGCACAAAATCACACCAGCTTTATACACAAAGTATGTTTTTTCTTCCAAAAAAATTATAGTGTGATGGATTTTGTATCAATCTGCACTGCAGACATGAAATGGTACCACAACTCCAAAAAGCCTCCATTAGGTCTAAGTTTCACTGGCCAGGGTCTTAAACTTCAGCCTTTTTTTTTCTTCCCCAAATGGGAGCTCCAGCTGTTTTAAACAAAAAGTGGCAGGGCAGTTTTGTAAAAATAAAGTATTTCCCACTCCCTTCATTAAAAACTAGCTAAATCCTTTTCCCCACACATAAAAAAAAAAAAAAAACACTATTAAAACTCAGTACGGTCCTGCTCTGGAAAGTTTCAGCTATGATGGTAAATGTTTCCAAAGTTAAGAGTGACGGGAAAAATATTTTAAATGGACTTTTTCCAGAAAGTTTAATTATAACTATCACCAACACTTCAGCCTCAATAAAAGTATGTAATAAAATGTCTCTCCTTTTCACAGGAAATAAATAAAAGATCCACATTCAATCTTGATAAAAATAACAAATCACAAAGACTGAAAGAGCACCCAGGACTCATCTAATGGGACCTCAGCTATGGCTCAGAAGCTGGATCCTGTTTTTTTCCCAGAACCTGTGGAGAAATTGAATCCCTCCTGGTGCCACCTTCACAGCTGCATCGGTAACAGGCACGTTAACAGCAAATGGGATTTAGCCCAGGGGATCGGTGGAAACTGCCCTGTTTCAGTCCATGCTACACAAAATGACTTAGGAAACTGCTCTCAGGAATCAGGATTGATCGGCTGCGATCCCTGTAAGCTGGGAAGGCAGCTCCCTTCCCTGCACAGCTGACAGCAATTAGCTCCGTTTGCTTCCAGAGCCGAGTCCCACCGATTTCTGGCAAAAGGCCACACTGCTTTTTCATCCCAAGCCTGGCTTTTCGGAAGGCCAAGCAGACGGTCTGTGCCAGCTGAAACTCATCTAGCACCAGAGGCACCATGTTAATAACACAGGGTAGGAAACGGGAGGAAGATGGAGCTGCAAAACATCAGCTTCCTCCCAGCAGAACTGGAGGTGACGCCACAAAGTTTCAGGTGGGAGCTCAGGCTGCTTATCACCTTTTCACCAAACCTGAACACCACATTCAGTGATGCATTTCCTGGGCAATAAAAACCCTCAAAAGCAAAGAGGCCACTTTAACTCTTAAGATACTAGAAGCTACAGGCAAGAGGTGAACGTTGTTTGGAAAAAAGTAACTCGCAATATTTGTCAGTCAGTCCTGACCACGAACTCAGATGAAACGTGGAAATATTTGTAAACACGTAGCAACTGGAAAACACTATTCAAAATGATACCAAATCTATGACAAAGGGGCTGAGAGTAGGGAACGAGGCCAGGTCGTGATGAAACATCCACCAAAGAGCAGATGCTTTCCCAATGCCGTACAAGAATTCCTGATGGAAAAATAAATCCTCAAATAAAAATAGCACACACCCAATTTTTCATCTTTGTCCAGCCAGGCTTGTTTTTTGTCCTAGGTCCTGCCCTACCTTTGCTTTCTCAAAGTCCAGGTCCTTGCCAATGGTAGTTAGTAGGCGGCAAAGGCACTCGAGGGACTCCTCATCGTGGTTTTTCAGCAGCTTTACCACGCAGTCATGCATGATGGCCTCCGTCAGCATTTTGAGTTTGAAAAGTTCACCAATGAATTTAATATTCCCAATAGATCTCCGCCGAGCTTTGTCCTTGGCCTCTTCCAGCTCGTCATGGAGCCGTGTCTTCTCCTCCGGCTGCAAAACAGAAAAGGGAGCTCTAGAAAGCAGGAGCACAGAGTGCTTTAAAAGATCCTGTTCTGCATTATAGGTGCTTCTGCCCCTGTTTATCTGCTTTCTCCTAACAAACAAGGAGAAACTCTTATACAAGCATCAATCAAGACAAATCTCTTTCAATATACTCAGCCGCAGTGCGAGGGGGAAAGTCTGAAGAACTACAAAATCCCTCCCCAAATCAATGGCATTCTTCAAAGAGATCATTTTGAGAGGGACCTCTGAGGAGGGGAAACACCACTCACAGTGGTAGCAGCTTCAAGCTCTTTCTGCTTCTTTTCAAAGACATCGTCATCGGCTTTGTCTTTTTCAAATTCCTTCTGGCAGCGATTCAACAGCAGCTTGCGGAAATTTACTGTGCTCCCAGGTTTGTCTGCCATGGGTACCTTCAGCTGTAGGAAGAGGGAGAAGTGGTGAGATTGGCCATACCCCACAAATCACATTTTATTTTGCGCTTCACGTTCAGCTCTGCAAGCCTACAAGGCTATGATGGGGAAGCATAAGGTCACAGTTTCCAGTGGAGTTTTAGATTTCAGACGGAAAGCCGTGCTCCGAACTTGGCTGGCACCACCTCTGCCTGGAGGCAGATTGCATTTCCAGCCGCGGGGTCCTTTATAAAGGCATATGGAGTAAAAAGCATTCTTGTTATGCAGTGAAGACTCTGGAGTCACAGCTCCTTTGCTGCATGTCATGGCAAATCCCGGCCGGAGGGAAGAGGTGGTTATTTTGTCCTAACTTCAGCCCTCAAAAGCCGGCTGGCCTAGGCTTGGCTCAGCACCTTGGGCTCCCGTTTCAAACTAGAGAGAGAAATTGGACTTTCCAAAGATGACTCACTGCATCTTGTGACCAGGCAGAGCTAAGCGCTCGGTGTCCTCAACTCCAAACAACACGTCACTCGTAAAGCCTGCAGGCATGGCCAACGAGCGTACGAGAGCAAATCTCTGGTGTAAATCAGGGTTTAAATTCAGACGCTAATGTTTAACTCTGCTCTGGCCACGTTTCTATAACTATCATTCAATTTAGGGGGATTAAGGGGCAACCACGGGAGCATCTACCCAAAAGAACTTCCCGTTTGACTCTTGCCGCTCTTACCGTAACGAGACATCTACACATGTTTGCATAGGCCACCGAGAAGCTCGGCTCATCAATGGCCTTCTCAAAGACCAGGTCGATGACTCCTTTCAGCCTCTCTTCTGTGTCTACGGTCAGGTCCGTTACTTGCTTCATTAGCTGATTGAACATTTGGGGTGTCAACTTGTTTAAGATGCTTCGTACCTTGCGGAACAGCTCCTAAAACAACATGGAAACGGTAAGTGCAGAGCAAAAAGCAGGGGAATGGCAGCCTTCAGAAATGAGCTAGATGCTTTTTGAAGGCCAGCAAGCCAGAAGCAGCTTGGAAACCCTCATCCCACTGGAGAAAACACTTCAACTGAAAGCTAAAAGAGCTCATTTGATATTAATTTAGCTACGAGAGGTGAAGCGGACATCTCCCTCACAAGAGGTGATCATCCTTTCCCACACTTACTTCAAGGCAGACTGTTTTTCCTTTTCTATCCAGAGGGATAATTAGGTCACAGGGCTGCTGTCATCCCCACGAACAGCATTCCAGCGGCCTTGACCAATATCCCATCCTATTGCCCAAGTTTCACCACCAGGCAAAATATCACCCACGGAAAGAGGTTGGGGAGAAACAGAGAGTGTTTCAGCCACGGTGCTGTGGGGACAGGCAGGACCAACCAAGGGAATCTCGCTGGGGAACCTCAGCAATGCCGAGGTCCAGGACAGAAACATAATTTAGACGAGGATGAAAAGCAAGTTGTGTGCTGGTAGTTTGTTTTAGGATTAGGACAGAAATATTCCAGTAAAAATAGCAATATTAAAAAATACCCTAGAAGAGAGGTAGTAGGTTGTCTGGTCTGTTTAGATGCCCTTGATTTATATGTTTGCAAATTAAACACCAGCGCAAGAATAAAACCAACAAAGATCAAGGCAGGCCAAAGCTGGGATTCAAAGTGGGCTTCAGGTGCCCTTTTTGACTGTTTTATACAACAGCAAAGGCAAATCACAGTCTTCCTCCCAGCGAGGCAAACTGCCGTGCTCAGAGAAGGGGCTGCTAACGCCCTCACCTGCGTTTTGACATTTTCCGGGTCCTCGGTTTGGTTTTCTCTTTTCAGGCTGGGCTTCCAGGCGTTCTCTGCCTTCTTGAGATGGACGTCCTCCTTCACGCACACGGTGATGATCTTCCTGGGCTCTCGCCTCTGGCCCGGCTGAGATCTCCTCGGTCCAACATTCAACAACTAGGATAAAAATATTCCTTGTTATGTCCCCTTTTACCCACGCATCTCAAGAAAACGCCCCGGGGGCTCAAGTGAACCCCGGTGAATAGCAAGGCCGTCCATCAGCGATGCATCCTATGGGTTTTAGGATTCCCTCCAAGGCAACACAGCGATCCAGGCTGCTTCCATGCATCCATGATGCTCCAGGTACTGCTTGAGCACAGCCCAACTCGACCCTAACCTATCAACCAAGCTCTCAGAACTGCCTGAGACACCGCGGTGAAGACACATTTATGGACTGAACAAGCCCTTCAAAAGTGCACTTCAAACACTCCTCAAGCAATTAAACGGTATTTTTTGGTAAATCTGTTCATCTATTACTAGGGTTTTACTGGAGCTGAGAGCACAGGGGAGATTTGCATTAGTTGTGCTAGTGAGAGGGTGCAACACGCACCCTCATGCTCGTCCTTCGGGAACCTCCCCAGCAAATGCTAAATATACTTGGAGTAGTGCCCAGGTTGTTTCCCTCTGCACTCTCCCATTTCTGAATTTGCTTGTTAGAAATGCCCAACCTCTCCAGCCTTAAGCACAGGAATGTTTTACCCACGGCGCCATCGGGCCGGGCGTTGGTGGAGCAATTTGCAGCCCTAGGAAGGAGCCGCACGGAGAACAGGCGGCGGAAACCTAAGCGTGAGACGGAAACCGCCGCACAGGCTCCGGGCCCGCAAAGGCCTCCGCAGCCGGGCTGTCCGAGCGTCTGCAAGTCGATGCTCAACACGGGCGAAAAGAGGGGACACAGGGCCATCCCGTCCCTCTCGCACAGAGGGGACAGGTCCCAAGGGGCTGCCGAGTGCAGGCGGATGGAGGGGACATCACGACGCTTCCTCGCACACGAGGCCAGTAAGCCCTCTCTGAAGGGGGTCGCTTAGGAAAAAAGACAGATGTTGAGACCTCCTGGAGCATTTCCTGAATATCCGTATGGGAGAGAGAGAAAGATGTGGGCTGCACCTGCGCTGGCTTCCTCAAATGCGACCACCTTGGAGCCCAGACCTTTAAACGCCACGAATTTTAACAAAACAGATGCTTTGCTTATGACTGCATTACTTAACACCTCTGAATACACTTAATCCAGGCTTGCTGAATGTTCAATTCCTTTTAAAAATCAGTGAACCAATGCCTTCCCTTGAACACTTAATAAAATAATATACAAATCATAATCTTTTAACAGAACACGGTTTGCTGTTGTTGTTGTTCTGAATTTACAAAGCAGCAAGTGGAACAGGCACCTGAGCTCATGTCTGGCCTCCTTTGCAACCCAGTCCATATAAATAATAGTAGTGCAGCAGCACCTGCCATTGTAGCACTCCAGCTTGCCCTGAAATAATGTTTTCCACCAAAAGCCCCACAAAGCGCTTACCAGATGCTACCACATTCACCCAAATTACCCGTCTTCTGGGTGAACAGGGGGACAAGGTAAGCGGAGAGCTGCCGAAACCTCCCAGGAACAAAATAAGGTGCCATTTATAAAAAGTCCCTGACAATTTTCCCAGACACACATGGGAAGGACACGTGCAGACATATCCTGCCTGGGGACTGGTCTTTCCCAACTCTAGTTCTCGATTTTTTTGCATCTTGTTAACAAACAGGTTGCACTGATCTCTTAAGTTTTTGTCCGTATCTAAAGAACTCTTCTCCGTTGCGTTGTGTTCCCATGTAAACACACTCCTTGGACTGGTTGACTGGACATTTGCTATTTCTAA